>VZSC01007371.1:0-34019 GCA_013398225.1 Steatornis caripensis | reverse complement strand
AAAAAAATGGGGGGGGGGGGGAAGGGACAGGGAAGAAGAAAGAAAAAATAACAGCTGATATATGAGCAGGAAAAGCAACATGATGTCACGCAGAAAGAATCAATTATCTGAGCGGAATGTGGGACAGAGTACTAAAGAAAGAGTTTTTAAGTGCATATCCTTAACAAACATGGTTAAATAAGCACATATTATAATTAAAAGAACAAAAAAAAAATAAAAGCAAAGCTAATTAATATAAAAGCGTCCTATATGATCACCCACAAGGAAATAACCATCAAAGCTTTAAGAAGTAAAATGTGGTCAGTGTGCTATTCAGGATACCACCGACAATTTGGAAACAAAAGGTAAGGAAATCAGATTAATTGAAGTGCTTGATGGCAAATGTTGAACTAGTCCAATTCGGATCTTGTCCTCTTGAACACTGTGCGGATTTTTTTTTCAAACACATTGCTTTTTAAACATACTTAACATGAGAAATAGCATCTTACATAGTAAAAAACCAACATAAATGAATAAGATCAATGATTTCATTTCACATATTTGAATTACTTCCTGTGCTGATGAGCAGTGTCCCATTCAGAACAAAGAATGAAATTTTCTGTTAATTCATAGAAGCAGGAGCACACTGCCCTACCCAAATTGACCTGGCCTCCAGATTTATGAGGCGTTAGCTCAATCTTCATGATTGAGTTCAGTCTGAGAATTTTCTCCAAGAGCAACATCAATTTTGGTGTTATTTTTTATGCTTCAAAACCCCTCATCTGCTATAAATGACATGAATATCACGTCATTTTATTAAGCTATTTAATTATTAGGCACACAGGCTGGTTATCAACCTCTGATTAAAAGCAAAAGTCATCATAAGGATGTCTGCACAGTTTATGGATAAGACTTGAACATGTTGTTCCATTGACAGACAAGAGCATGGTGCCAAATGGAAAACATTTATGTCCAGAATCAGAACAGCCAGGTTAATGTGGTGTTGAATCCAGCTAATTAGCCAGTGCACAGCGATCCACTACAGCAACAGCAACTGCTCTGTTTTAGAAATTAGTCTGGTTGGTGCACATTCAGGGATCTCTGTTCACTTTTTATTCCATGAGGCAGACATATAATATATGTTCTTTTATGAGGATCCTGGTTCACTCAGTCCAACAAGAACAGCTGTACAGAAACATGTTAGCATCATACAAATCTTGTGTCCGTTCTAACAAAGATATTAAATAGCTCACAATCGATCTTATTTTCTACCATACAAATGTTACTCAACTGACTGTACAATTCAGCAGATGCTGTTTTCACGAACTCAGACTGAACCTATTAACTCCAATGTAATTAGTTTAAATAAATAAATAAATTGAAATGTCCAAATGACCAGTACTTAGATTGATGTCCAGAACTAATCTTATACAACTGCAGTAGTGCAAGGACTTGTGAGATGGTCTAATGGATGAGAAATGCAAAAAGGCCAATCCTGAAGAGGGTGGTTACAAATAAGATGGACTATAATGCCACCATATTTCAGGCAGAGGTCTGAACCATATTTGTCTGCAAAATATATCTGGATTTAATGTGTTTGCTGAACACGGAATAGTTATTGCACTTGTTAACACTGTCATTGCATTACCAATACCCCAAATTATACTTCATAGCTTAATGAATGCAAGCTTCTCTTCATTGGCAAAAGAAAGCAGCCAGGAACTGCGCTTAGCTTGAAGGAAATCCTACCAATGAGTTGCACTCAAACAAATCTAAAGGGAAAACTCAACAGACAATTCAAAATTCAGCTTTGGAAGATTTCCTACAATACTGTAGTGATAAAAAAAAAAACCCACATACAAAAAAATGTTGGGAATCTATTAAAATGGCCCAGAACAACCCTTCAGGAAATGGATCATATAATGTAGTTTCTGTAATCTTTGCATCTTGATAATTACAAAATAAACTGCTTAATAGCACTGGTTATAGCTATAAATCATCTAAAGTTTCCTTGCATGCATTTTCTTCTCTTTGGCTGACACTTCTGGGTGGCAAGTAACTCTAAGTATGGCGGCAGCTCTGATCCTTTTGCTGGGCTAGATGTTCAGGAATCTCACACAGCTAGACAGCATATATACAGAAGTCCTGAATCTATGAAGTATGTATGCTGATATATCCATGTTTGACATATTCCAGAAGTATGGGGTTTATTGGAATGATTTAACAACTGTGAAAATATTGTTTTCCAGCGCATTACAGATAGAAAAACAGCAGCTTATAGCATGGAAAATTATCTAGAGGCATGCATTTTGATAGAGTTTTTTAATTCTTTGAAGAACGCCATTCAGCCAAGCCGCCAGAACAAATTAGTCCACGAGATGACACAGGGTCAAGACAGCCATTACTTACTTATGTATTGTTGCTAGAAACGTCACTCAGTACTCACACAGTCTTGCAAACCCCACATGTCTGTATGGCCATCAATTGGCTGTCAGCCTCAAAGAACAGCAACTCAGTTTTGCATGGTTCAGTACCAAATAAAAGCCAAGAAGGCAACCATGATACCTGTACATTACACGTACGCAGCAGGTCCTATGTGAAACTTGTAGTCCACCTTACTAAATGGGAAATAGGGGTTTCAATTCAATCAGAAGTGAAATTAAGTGAAAACATACCTTGGATAACTTAGATAACTTCAGAGAAAGGATCAAGTGGATATTTCTGTCATATTACTACTGTTACTACTATTTAGAAAACCAAAGAGCAGAAAGACTGCAACTCTCTCATTTTTACTTTTTACAGTGGACGGTAATAATGATACTTACTGAAACACACTTAATAAGTGTGGCTTTTAAACTTACCACAAGATTTTGCAGGAATAATGATTTCAGTATATACCAACTTCCATCAGTGAAAACTGATGCACAATTGCATAGTCTGTGCCACAGACTGTGCAACTGATGTGTTGTTGCACATAATGCTAAATTTAAGTTCGCTGTATGCTAAGCTCATCATCACTACCTTTAAAACAGCATATACTCCTAACTCTGTACTCCTCTTTTATACACTGACTATTCCTAACTGGAAAAGAAAGTGAAAAAGTTGAATTTGCATGTTCATAAAAATATTTCTCTGCCTTACTTTTCTCACTTTCCCACAATCAACTACTGCTGTTTAAAGACGAACACACATATGCATACATTAATATTATTTTAAGTTTTACCTTGTCACCATTTCTTTCTCTTTATTAGAGGCATGACCTCCACTGCTGAGAGGCCTACTTGCTGCAGATAAGAAATACAGGCGATGATTTTTAAAATACTGATCAATCAAAGGGAGCACAACCTGAAATTACACCAGAAAGAAGTGGTTATCTTAGGGCTTTCTTTACTATGTTCTGTATTACTCTCTGTAAGACACAATTAAAGACAGGAGATTTCAAATGCATTTTCTGTTTTAAAGTCTCTGTGTAGTTTTTCTTTAATGTCTATTCCTCTTCAAATTTATTCAGCATTCAAGGCACTTAAAATATCATCGGGAAAAGCAGCAGAAAATATTTTACATTCTCTCTGGGACTTGCTTTTTTTAGGAGTACCACCAAGTATAATTTCACTTTATTTCACAATTTAAGATTTTTCCAGTACCACATACCCAGACACAACTATTGCAGTTCATGCCTTTTAATGTAGTTTAAGAAATTCACCTACAACTGTCAGTCCACTAATAGCACTTAATTCTAGATGCTATCAAATAAAACACCCAAAACATCCTCGCTCCTTAAGGGCTTGTCCACAGAAGTTTTTCCGTTTACATTACATGGTGACCATTACTCTGTGTCCACTGCAGGTGTCAGTCAGGAGGAGATCCAAAATAAACAGCCAACAGGAAAATCTGAAATTGCTGACTTTTTGGAGCATGGTTCAAAAGAAGGTGGAATGCTAGAGTCAATGAATTTGGCTAATAGTACTACATGGAAGTTCTTTAACATATCAAGATTACAATTTACTGCAATGATATCAGGGTTTGAAAACTCCGCAACAGCTGCCTTTGCTTATTCACTAATGCATTCAAAAGGCACTTTGAATATGCAAACACCATACAAGCTTTTACGTGCAAAAGGCATACTCGGATTTTCTTAATTTATAATGTGCGAAATCTTCTTGACACAAAAAGAATTGGGGTGGCAGGAATCTCATGACTTTCAGCAAGGGGAAGTGCACTGGGAGAGGAATAACTCCAGGTACCAGTACACATGGAGGGCTGACCTGTTGGAAAGCAGCTTTGCAGAGAAGGACCAGGGGGTGTCAGTGGACAGCAAACCGACCATGAGCCAACAATGCACCCTCACCGCAAAGGTGGCCAACAGCACCCTGGGTTGCATTAGACAGAGCGTTGTCAGCAGGTCCAGGGAGGTGATTCTTCCTCTCTACTCAGCACTGGCGAGGCCACACCTGAAGTGCTGTGTCTGGTTCTGGGCTCCCCGGTACAAGGAAACATGGACATACTGGAGAGACAGTCCAGTAAAGGGCCACAAAGATGATGAAGGAACTAGAATATCTTTCAAATGAGGAGAGATTGAGGAAGCTGGGACTCTCCAGCCTGGAGAACAGACGGTTCAGGGAGGATCTCATCAATGTGTATAAATATCTCAAGGGAGGGTGTAAAGAAGATGGAGCCAGGGTCTTTTCAGTTGTGCCCTGTGACAGGACCAGAAGCAATGGGCACAAAGCGGAACACAGTAGGTTCCCTCTGACCATCAGGAAACACTTTTTTACTGTGAGGATGACGGAGCACTGGCACAGGTTGCCCGGAGAGTTTGTGGAGTCTCCACCCTTGGATATATTCAAAATCATTCTGGATATGGTCCTGGGCAACCTGCTCTAGGTGACACTGCTTGAGCAGTGAAGTTGGACTAGAATACCTCCAGGAGGGCCCTTGCAACTTCAGCTCTTCTGGAGACATCAGCACGGTTTTAAAACAAGGAAAGAAATAAGGAAGGTGACACTAGCAAATACATAGCTGTGTGAATTCCAACAACTATTGCTCACGTTTATCTTCCTGAAGACTGTAAAAGAGGAAAAATCTTCAGAATTAGACTAAGTTAGTAAACAGAAAAGGTACGGTGGTTATGAATAACATGAGTAGTTTCATATCACGGAGCAAGGAAATAATGAAAATAATAATATAGTCCTGTAATTTTTTCACATCTATGCCTCATCCTACCGTATTTTCAAGATATTTTTATTACTACTGTTTTAATTAATAAACTTATTAATTCAACACAGAGAAGTTCAACTGTAACAACAAATTTGTTTAGTAACAAGTACTTTATCACTTCAACTACTTACTGCATTGACAAAGAATAAGCAAAAATATACTGTACTTTGGCAAAAAACTTGATTTCTTGTTCATATGGGAAGTGCTCTCCTTTGCCTCTGCTGCCGCCATCTGCAGAGAGAATAGAATTAAGCTCCCTGTCATATATCCTAATTACAGTCTACTCTCCATTTTTCTTAGAAAGTGTACACTATAAACTGGTCATCTTTAGATGAAGATTTAAGATACCAGAAACAGTATACACACTAGTTAAACTGGCATTTTATGACTACCTCATAAGAAGAAAAGTTACAGCAAATAAAATGTGTAAAGAATAATTGTCCATATCTTCATAAAAGTGTAGACATCTCATAGTCCAAAGAGATAGGGATATTTTTGTGAGATTAAAATCTGGTCCTATGTTTGTGTTTTTCTAGTTAATTGGTGACAATTTGGAAGACTGAACTCAGGTTCTAATGGAACACCTTTCTCCAGTCGTTCCCAGGAGAAACAGAATTACCAAATTTGTACTACTTATTCGTGGACTTTGTCTAAGGAACAAATTAATGGTTAGAACTACGCAGCTGAAATTAAAATTGCTTCACTTCCGTCATTACTATAAAAATCAAATACTCTTTACAAACATAATCTGGTACAGCTCCCAGACTGTTTATCCTTTATTTGTTTTCGTCTTTTTACTAATCCATTGAGGGACACGAATGGTATTTGTTCCACCAGTGTTTCTAGTGTTTCAATATTTATTCATCATCAGGGATTACATGTGAATAGTAAATATTAATGTGCAGATATGGAAGATTATCAATTTGTGCATAAATACAAGGGGGAAGCTAGTTTTCTTCTTCAAAGAATGAAAGTCATTATAAATTTTGGCTGAACACTTTTCATCTGATAAATGAATATGGGAAACAGGAATGAATATGGAAACTACATAACTTTCCAAAATTCACCATCTTCATCAACTATAGGAAACTAGAGGGAAAACTCCTAGACCAAGAATGTGTCATTTCTTTGAAATTTTCTCGTTGTCAAACATCTTAGTCAATATGCACAAGGAATACTATACCAAACTCCAGAATGTACTGATGGGCTTCATCCACATATCTTATAAGTTGCTGAAGGAAACTGTAGGCAAAGCGTTTCTCAATGGAAGGTGTGTCTAATTCCAGTTCCTTAAGTCCTCTGTAAAAAGAAGCAAGTCAATTTTCACACATGCAGAAGGACTCAAAGCAGTCTTACCTCTCCAAGTAGTCTGACACCATTTTCCTCCGGTAATTAACTGCTTATTAACACAAGTATTGTTCTGTGTTTGAAGTAAACAGCACTCTCATGCTTATTTAGGTTTTGAGCAATTTTTTAAAATACAATTCAGATTTCTCAAGTAGAAGGTTACATAAAAAATGAGACTAGTCAGTCAGATTAATCCAGTATCTTCGTGTATCTTCTTTCAAGAAGTATGAATCTGCAGAGAGTAGTTTCATGAGGTGGGCTGATGTCTGGTAGCAGTAAGTTGGCAATGACATAAGCCTTGATTCTGCAGGATCAGGACTTTAATAATGGCACATGAAGAAGCTATGCTTAAGCAGCAAGGGAGTCAGTCACCCCACTGTCAAAGGCACCAAGTACATTAGTGCTCAGTTATTTTGCAAGTTTAAAAAGTATACCCACTGAATATAACTGCCTGTGTAGTGCACTTTTTTTGCTTCAAATTAGAACATTAATGATGGTATGGTTCAGTTTTAGAAAGATATCCTGGAACTAAACCAGCTTTGTCACCTGATACTTGTAAGGGTAAAATAGTGTCCGCTTCATTAAGGTTATCTGATCAAGGGCCTTCTCAATGCAAAAGGGGATAATAAGAGGAAGGAAGCCATTAAAAAGAACATAGACACACAAACCTGGTAGACAAGGGATAAAGGACACATTGCTGGAGACCAAAAGTCTCCAGTGACTAATTAATGGGCCATTAAAAAACTTCAGACACAAGTTTGGAGATGGCCACCTAGATTTTGTAATTCCTAAGAGGAGGGGTCACGAAGAACATGAGGATTTGGAATATTCAAGCTGGTCAGCGGAACTACACAAACAAATGATGGAATGTGCAGGGGAGAATGATTGAGGAAGAATAAAGGGGGAAAAGAGACAAAAAGGGGTAGAAAAGGGGCCAGTCACATATAAATCATGGCCTGTCAAAACAGCTTGTCTGACTGAAGTCTGCGCCTCATCACTAGAGTCTGTCCTATGTTCTTATTAAATCCTTTCTTAAATACCTCTCTGTGTAATTTCACTATGCTATATGTGTGTGCTGTGAGAAGTGCCAGCTAATGGCAAGACCGGCGTGAGTGGATACTGGGCCAGCAACTGGAATCAAACTTGGGGTGTAGGCGCCCCCAGGCCTGTGATGCCAGCAACAGGAATGAATGAGGGTCTCAGCACCAGTAGTTAGAGAAGCCATAGCTTTTGGGAACATCTCTATGGGTGCTATAGACTTTGTGCCCAGAGTGCCAGCTACTGCAGGGGACTGGCATGAGTGGGTTTGGTGCCAGTAACTGGAGTCAGACAGTGGAGGGGGTAAGACCCCCCTGGTCTCCGGTGTCTGCAACTGGAGCAAGTGGGAGTTCCAGTTGCAAGCCACTGGGGTGGGAATGCTGTGCGTCCGAAAAACCAGCTAATGTGGAGGAGCAGTGTCAGTAAGGAGAGTGAGGCGCTCAGCGCCAGCAGCTGGAGTGGGACTGTGGGTCACAGGCCACGTGCCTGAGTGCCATGTGCTTGGCAAGGGCCAATTGTTTATATGTTCCTTAAACCTCGTCTGCATGAGAGTGCACTAGATTAGAATGGCCGCTGTCAAATAAAAGACTGGAAAGAAACATGTGCGAGGCATATTTGGTAGAAAGCCAAGCAGTAATCAGACTAAAGAAAAACGTGATTCAGATGCTCGTTTGTTTGGACAGCACAGTGGTCACAGGAGCAGCAGGTGCATTGAACTTAACTTGATAGAAAGACCTGCATTTGACTAGCATAGGAGGATGTAGATGCAGCAGGAACTATTTACTAGATGGTGGGTGTGTCCAGGTTAACGATTATCTTACCATTCCTCTTAGCTTTCCCCTCCTCCAAAACCCAAAAGCTGCATTTCACTTGTGTTTAAGTTAGACAGAAATTAAAAGGATTAGTCAAGAAGGAACATGTAACTTTGAATACAGCTGAAGAGTCTTTTGTCATTTTCACAGGGGATGAGAAAAGAAACCTTTGCTGACTGACATATTTCTTTGTACAAGCTACTCCACTGAAGGGAAGTAAATTGAATTATTCCAGCTACCTTGAAAGATTTTGCCTAGAATTATTAGATTAGCTGTGGGACTCTAAATGAGCGGGATTTCATATGTGATACAAAAGAAAGGAAGTAGGCAGATTTTAAGTAGCTGTGTTAGGCTAATTAATTCACAATGATTACTTAAATCCACCTCTGTGACTGTTTCATTCACTTACTAATGTTCCAGTCATACAAACTTCAGATATGCTTTCAGCCTTTCCTAGAGACTCACATTTCCTAAGCCATGCTGATGAGACAGACAAGCCTCCAACTTAATTTAAATTTTATTCACACTGCATTTAGTAGGTAAATATATCATATTAAAACCAAAAGTCATTCTGCAGAGAATAGCATGTATACATACTGAACTATGAAAGTTCTGTTGAGTACTACATTTGTTTTTTATTATTACTTTTACACTGTGGATTGTTTAAAAAAACCTTTTTAAAAACTTCAGTATTTACTTTTAAAATATTTTAATAACACTACAAATTAACACAGTTGAAAGAAATGAGTAGTAGATTTTAGAAATAAAACTGTCTGTCCTATCAAAGCAATTGCCTAGAAATTCCTATAGAGAGGTGCATGTGCCAGACCTGCAATGAAGACTTAATAATTTTATCACACTCAGAAAATCAACAAGTTTACTAACAGGTGCATATATGGAGACACACGAGAAAGAAAAAGCATGCTGCAATGTTGAGAGGAGAGGTAGAAGATGAGCAGAGATTCTGGAGAACTCTGCTTGTGCCTTCCAAAAACCCTGCTACTAACTGTGCAATCCATTTCTTCCTTACAATGTTTTATATGAAGGAGTTCATTCTTACTCCCAGACACTGAAACCTAAAAATGACCATAGAATTTTTTTTTTTTTTTTTAGAAAAAGGCTACTGAGGAATATTAGAAACCTTCTGTGACACTAATACTGAACAGAGAATTACCTGGAGACAACATATCCATTAATCTGCAGAAATTTCAGAATATCCTGTGCTTTTTCTCTGTCCTTGGCTTTTTCTTTGGCTGTGAGTGTATCATAGGGAACAAGAAGAGGATGGTTGCCGCCTCCTACTGTGGAACATCAAGAGAAACAGAAAGCAGTTAAAGAATTATCTGTTGACACGGTTAAGTCCCCAATATGTCAAAGCACTGTCATAATAATACTGAGCACGTTACAATAAAATCTAGTCTGAAACAACAATGCACTTTTCTGTTTCTTTACACAAATCTATAAAATACTCAGACAGAAACTTTAGACATGGCTGTAAACATAGTTCTGGCATTATCAATTGCTGCAAGTACCGCGTAAATACGTTGAACCTACTGCAAAAACTCTTAAAGAAGAAAAAAGTGCTTAACTGCTATGAACGTGTATTATAACGACAACTTCATTTAGTGAAACTGTAACTACTTCAATAAATAACACATCATTTCATAAGAAAACCAAGACATAAACAAATATACAAACATACACAGAGTCCTGCTTTTAAACATTCTGGTGCCAGCAAAAAAAGGTTCATGGAGTTTAGCAAGATATACACATATCTAAAAATATATGAAAATGATACAGTTCTACATAATAATAATTTAAAGACAGAAAATTAGAGTACATTAGTCAAATGTGGTTCAGACAATCATCCAATGTGATCAAAAGAATGTTGCCAAAAGAGAGAGGTAAACAGAATAAACTGCATTTATATTGCTGATGTATTGATACTTCTCTGAATGTAGACAGTTAATTTGGGAGGAAAATAAAGTTGCTATTATTAATATCTGCATAAAAAGCAACATTTGCAGGATTTCACCTTCTAAAACCACCATCATATAGCAGAACACAATAAATTCCTGTGATAATTGCCAAAAAAAACCAGGAAATTGTAAGGGTAATGATCAGACTTACCTCAGAAAATACACTACAGCAAGTCCCTAGTAATAATATTTTTAAAAAGGAACACATTCCCTCTAGAAAACATTGGAGGCATATCCTTAGGTGATTTTGTAAGCCACATATTCTAAAATTTTCCATTAGTTCTGCCTGAATCCATTTAAGTACAGGCAGAATGGTAACCTACTGGGCAAGTCTGACGGAGATTTTTTTTTTTGTTTGGTTTGGTTTTTTTTAGGAAGTACAGCCTTTAATATTGGGATGATTGGGTTTTGTTCTATTATCACAAATGTTATGTAATTCCACCTTATTACAGCTGATGATAGATGTGCAAAAATGCATGTAAGCATAGTAAGGATACATGCCCTGTCTATGGACATCATTAAGACTATAATAGATCATTCAATTACGATTAATACACAGAAAGTATTCAATGAAGGGGAGCAACACTTGCAATTTTCAGGCGGCTAACATACTTGTGTATGTGGAAAAACCTCAAACGAAAAATAGGAGTATTCTGTATCTGGAGTTCACATTACCATTCTGTTCTTTACACATGTATAAAAAAAATATTTCAAGACTAGCACATGTATATACTGGAGGGAAAACCCCACACTCTTGAGGGCCAGGTTTTCCTCAGCTGACAAATACATCTATTTTTCACATGAAGAAACTCTCCATCAGAAGCCTCTCCTTCATTCAGTATACCTGCCTGTAGCCTTCTCAGTACTATGCTCATTTGCACAACACTACAAATACTATACAGTGTTCTCACTAAAGTGCCGTTCAGAGGCAAAAATCTGCTTTCAAAGCTGTCAAATATAGTAGATAGATTTAAATATCTAGTCTTCCTGTAGTCTATGATTTCTTGGACTTAGCCCATCCTTTGGCTACTTATCCTGAAGAAAGTTTTTTTAAAAAGGCTGTAAAAATGAAAATAAAAGCTCTATTAAAGGGAAATATAATTAGAGGCATGGAAATTCATAGTGATTTATCAAAGGCACTTACAGGTGAAATTTTACTTTTTCATAAAACCTTAACTGCTGTATCTTTGCTGGAATCTTACAACTAATAAAAAAAGCAAGCATACAATTAAAAAAATGAAAAAGGCCAAGTTTGGTGCATACAATTAGACTTGACACCTTCGGATAAGACAAAACCCTAGCTTCAGTCATTAGCAAATAAGAACTTGCTGTTTCTGCAAATATTATTTCCTCCATGTGCAAATGTTATCTGCAGAAAAAAATCTAGCTTTAACACAACTAAAGAAATTATTTTAACACAGAGAAAAACTGTAATTTACACGATACATGACAAAATCTGTCATTTAGGTAAGAGGAGATCACGGAGCACATGCATTTATGTGGAAACAAGAATCTGCTCTAGGTTTATCCACTTGTTGATTCAATACACGATATGTGCAGTTCTTAGTAAGCACCCCTTTAGATCTACCTGCAATAACAGAAGTAATTCAAATTAAATCAGAGACCACTGGGAAATAGTGTGAAAGATTAATGCTAGAAAGAAAATGTATTAATGTAGCTTAAGTTTATTTACAAACTTTGACTTGGTACACTCAGTACTAGAAAAAAAACTTTCAGGCACTAAAAATCACAAAATATTTAACTAAGAATAGATACCTCGTTGTTTCTTCTTTGTCAACTTCAATTTGCTATTCCTTTTTTTTCAAATCTGTTTTCTCAAGTACATGACCTAAGCTAATCATAAAGAACTTAAAATACTGTAAATAACTATAGTTAATATTACCTTTTGCTTCAAGTTCCATTTTCTTTTTCTTCGCCCATATGTTATGGTAGTTTTCAGCCATCATCTCAGCCATAGCCTTAAGAAAATGGAGAGCTTAGTGATACATGTTGCAACTGTTAACCCCCAAGAAGGACAATTTTTCTGGTTGATATTAAATAACAAGTTTTGTTCTCTGGAAGGTTCAATATAATTACACTGTAATGGTTCACTGAAGACAAGAGTTTTTATTGAAAAATTACAATATAGAATTTGGGTAGGATGGGTATATGTATAGGGATCAGGAACCTGGTACTGAAGAGAAAACTTAATACAAAAATGGAGGAACTACAAAGAGGATTATAGTCTGGAAAGAGTACTGGGGTGTCAGATGGGGACTTGATTCTCAAAACAATGCTAGCAAGAACCCCCCTGAAAGCCCTGGTAAGGGAAACAAAGAACAGCAAGCCAGAGGACTGAATCAAGATTGTTCCTGTTGGCTGTGGCAGACTTACTATAAACCTATGGATATAGCACGGTCGAGGTGGATAATCATTTGTGTGAGCCCACTGTTTAAAGCACCAACCATTTTATCAGAGACTCCATAGATGCAGCCAGAGTTTTTTATTCAGCATGAAATTCTACTCCAGTGTGTGCAACACATAAATAAATTCTTCTTATAAAACAAACTCTTTCAGACTGGTAAACTAGAATCTAGACAGTAAACTAAGCAAAACACAGACAAGCTCTCTAGTCTCTAACTAGTAGGAACTACTATTTCAACGTGAAACAATTTTTTAAACCCATCTCCTGATTGTATACCCTCTAGTTGTAGGCAGAGGTGGAATTTTCTGTAGATTTCACTTTTCACTTCTTTCATGGACCTACAGAAACATTCCTCTCGTCATCAGTAAGATTTTTGAGTAATCAGTATTTCTGAATAGAAACATCTTTATTTGGGAGAATTACCCATGAATTCAGATAACAACTTGAAACTTTTGACCTGTATCTTGTTTGTTTACAGGACTGGTTTTTTCATAACTTTTCTCCGGTGGATATGTTATTACACGTATCTCTCCTGTATGATAGATGCCTTGTATCATGCACATTCTGGTCCTGGTGTTTTGATTAGGACCTTGGAAGAATGTGGTGTAGTCTGGGTTTTCTTTCCTTGATGTCCTGGTTTTGTCTGGGATAGAGCTAGTTTTCTTCTTGGTAGCTAGAATAGTGCTCTGTTTTGGATTTAGTATGCAATTTGGTATGAAAAGAATGTTGATAATACACTGATGCTTTTAGTTGTTTCTAAGAAATTCAACTTTCCAATTTCCTATGCTTTGCCAGTTTGCAGGTGCACAAGAAGCTGGGAGGGAGCACAGCCGGAGCAACCGATCCGAATAGGCCAATGGAATATGCCATATCATGCAATGTCATACTCAGTATACAAATGAGAGTTGGCTGGGAAGCTCTCCCTCTCTTCCGGGACTGCCATTTGGGGATTTCTCGCCTCCGGGATTGCTAGCCAGGGACAAGTTGGACGTTGATCAGCGGGTGGTGAGCAGTTGTACTGTGCATCACTTGTTTGTATATTCTATTATCATGATGACTATTTTATTTTATTTCAATTATTAAATAGTTTTTATCTCAACCCATGAGTCTCTTTCCCTTTACCTTCCCGATTCTGTCCCCAACCACCCAGGGAGGGCAGGGGAGAATGAGCGAGTGGTGGTATGGTATTTACTGGCCTGCTGGGTTAAAACAGCACCCTGCTTTCCAAGTAGTGTGATGAAGATGGTCTCAGAGCAAGACCCAGGTGATCATTTAAGATCAAAATGAGAAGAATATTCTCATATGAGTATAAGAAGTATAGTTTTAGACATGGCCATGATCCCTGCTAGCACAGTATATGCACAGGATGATGTAAACATTAAATAGCACCATTCTCATGTACCAGTTAAAAAAACCCAACCAACATTATTCAAAACAACTAACTTTTCCCAGCAATTTAAAGCAGCATTGAAGACTCTAACCCTGAAACACAACTGTAAAGATATTAAACACTAAAAAAAGGTCAAAATCACACACACGCCATTTTTAAAACTCAGTTCTCATTAATACCTAACATGTTTGGATATTTCCTGAATGCCAGTATCAGAACAATTAATACTGGAAACTGCATTTTAATTAAATTAGCTTAGCATTTAAACAACAGATTTTGAAGCTGGTTTCAAAGACCTCTCTTCATAATTAAGGACAAATGAATCCTAAAGCCAACCAACTTTGCTTTATAGCTGAGGGCTACAAACGAAATAAAATTAATGACAAATGTTAGAGGGTATAGTAAACAAGGGGGTAACAGAAGTTCTAATGCCATTTATTTTGTGGTTTGTGACAGGAGGGTTGCTTTTCTCTGAGTTTGGTTTACTGCCTCATAATACTATGATGATGTTCACATCAAGAGCTGTTTCATAAGCGCTAAAGTCTGCACCGTCTTTTGACTATGCTAAGTCTATACAAAAGTTAAATAATTATATAAATGATACAAAAATAAGCTGTTCCATCAGTTTAAGATAAGAGTGTAATGATAGAAGCAGTGTTACTCAACTATCAATTGAATATAAATTATCAATTAACAACCTGCTGAATGTTTTAACTCAAGTATAATAGTTAATGGGCAGCAAACTCTTACTATTGTAAAGCTAGGCAGCAATCTACAATGGTTAGAAATATAAAACTGGAAACTACAAGACAGAAATCAAGGAGGGGAAATCCAGCATGAGAGTTTACCCACAGTAAATTAGTAGACTGTAAAAACTAGCACCATACTCCATCAAACACCATGAAAAAACCCTAACTTTCTAAAGATAGACACATTTGTTTATCAACTAAAAAATACTGTTACAACTAAGAGGAATCTACTGATAGTTCTGTCAAAATCCTACCCCCAACTTCTTCATTCTCTATTCTCATAGTATCTGTTGTAACAACAGTTCCTGATTCTTATTTCTTCAGTTTAGAAAAAAGAGCAATGACAAAATGTTTTAGGAAGATGGTGGAGAAATGAATGATAAACAAAAAAAAACCCCTTATGCTGCAAGCTCTTCTAAACAGGATTCTCTTCAAAACAACAGATGTTCACAAAGAGTTGGGAAAATCAATTTTCAAGCTTTTCAACATGAACCATGTTTCTTAAAGCAATAGAGGATAAAAGAATAATGATGAAAAAGACAACAACAACAACAAAACCCAGAATCAAAGTATAACAAAGAAAGTAACATAAGGCACCAAATTTGTTTAAAATAAACTAGCAGAAAATTAAAAAAAAAATTGTAAAAAAAGGGTAGGCATATCAAGTGTTTCTGACTTACATGTAAGTCTCTGGAGAGGGTGACATTGCTCATGTCAATTGCTCGAGGAGTGTAACCATGGGCTGTATCTACAGAGATCTGAATGACCAACATGCAAAACAGTGGAGTTATACAAGCATTTGATATGAAGAAGTTAACATTAAGAAGATACTGAAAGTAATGAAAGAACTTAAGGAAAAAGTCACTTGTATATCTCTAGAGAGCAAAAGGATCCTGTGTAGCCCAAAAGAAAATACATCAAGGGTGGTAAACTTAAATGAGATCTAGGTAAAGGTCTACTTCTTTTGTTCCCAAATACAGACAGCCATCATTCATACACGAATCCCCCTCATTCAAATGCAAATTTCACTTGAACTTGTTTAAGATTTGAACTCATTGTGGATAATGATGTTCTAACGTTATGATTCAACCTCTGTGTTTTCTGGAGATTTTTTTCTCAGCAGGCAAAATCTCAGACAGTCTAGTTTAAGGTAAATTCAGTCAAAAATCAAACTTCGAATTTGGCTTTTCAACCTTATTTCTACATGTAGGAATAGAATCTACTAAATACATGGTTTTTTCCTTCTGTCCCTCCTCCCATTTCCCAAAGGAAAATGCCACCATTTTGTCATTCTTTCTTTCTACTGCCTAAATTTGTCACAGGTTCACTCATTACATTGGCACAAATGTTCAAAGGATAAACAATAATAGAGATTCCCTGGATGGCAAGCCACTGATACAAGAAATGTGGCTAGAAAAGGGGCATTGCTGGGCTCTCCTCTATGGATTCTACAAATAAACTCATGTCCGCCACAGGTACATCTTCCATTAGAAAGAACAGTGTCCAGATTTTTGTTCCTATGTCTGATACTATTTTCATATGCATGTATATGAGCACGTACAAGGCCTAGAAGTTCAAAGGCCTCCTTTCAAAAGGTTGGTATTTTTAATGGAGAATAACACAAAGGATGTACAAGCAGCACACAGTAAATTCTGATAAAGTACTGTTTTTGAAAGCAAACAATGCAAGCATTATTACATTAACATGAAGATAATGATTAAATACACTTAAAATTTCTCAGTTGAACACAGGAAAATGCTACTTTGTGTGTGTGATGACAGCACAACACATCTTAAACAGGATGAGTATTAATATGATAGCATACTCTGAAATACAGAAATATTTTAGGCTTCAGAAAGTCTTGAAGAAAAGTTACACAATTTCATTATAGTAAGGGAAGACTGTAAGTTAGCTACAAAAGATGTTTTCATATGTTGATATAATTTGAATCTCAACTGTACAGCTATTCATTCTAATGAGCTCCTCATGCTTAAAGTACATACAAATATCTCTGTCAGCATAGTCTTAAGGGCTGGTATTATAAACACCCAAAAGTCAGGAAATTTGGAAGTCAAGAATTTTGGAAGGCAATTATAGAGCACAAACTACAATGTGTAGTTTAGCCCAAGTGCTAAATCAAATCACTTGATATACACTTTCTAGTGTCTATGAAGAGTGGAGAGGCAGGTTCAACTGCTCATTTTTCACAGGGATATCAGCACTCACACATATAAGTAGCGCATACATCAGTGGAAAGAAGAGGGAAAGATTTTTTTGCCTTCATTTTATTTCCCCTAAAGGTTTGGCTCCAATGTGTGTCTGCGTGAATGAGAAAGACATTTTCTCCCTCCCCAGCTTAACTGCAAAGTATATAGAGCTCTACGAGAATATAGTAAGGGTATTTTTCCATTTATCCTTAAAGCATTTTGATTTAAGAAGGCTATTCTAAAGGCAAAAAACCTATCTTTAACATTTTCAGAATTTTGGCTGTCTATAGATGTAAACTTTATGCTGCATGAACATTGATGTTTCTATTAATTTTCCTTAAAAAAAGAAATACAAATAATTTATGTATGTACCTTTCCTTATTTCTTTACACCCTTAAAGGCATCCATAGCCACCAAATTACAAAAACTAGCAGACTAAGATCATATTAATACTCACTATTAATGCATAATCATCTACTGATATAAATAATACCTCTAGATAATGTAGTTAACTTTAAAGCAAGTGAACAAATATATTCTTATTTCAGTTTTGTTCAGTTTTTTTTAAAAAGTTTATTAACATATTACTTTGGAACAGGGAAAGAAAGCTCTAGCTTCAGTGAATAGAAATCCAAACCAATCTTCAGAGTTGTACAAATGTGAAAAATGCTTTCATGTATTTTTATGCAACAGGTTTATTTCATCACTTGTAAAATCAAAGATTGGAGAGTAGATTTTGCATACATTTTAAAAAGAAAGTTTTAATAAAATGGCTTACTTGACTGGTTTGAGATATGCGACGTGTCCGATTATACAGTGCCATGGAATCACCCTCCCGTGTTCTTTCAATTCGCCATCCCCAGGCCAACATAGTTTTCAGTGATTCTTTGATTGGCCATCGATAAATTTCTTTCTCCTAGAAGAATGCACATGTAATAATTGCCTTGTTTGCTATGTAGCTGTACAGCGCAAAAAATAACTGTTGGGCTTTTGTCTGGTTATACTGAGATACAAAGAAATGTACTGAAATCAGCCCTTATGACCCAGAATACTGCAAAGAAGCAAATAGATCATGTAAGATATTAAAAAGATTCTTTATCATTTCAGAGTTGGGCAAAAGAATTCTGGCCCTGCAGGAAGCTGATGATCACAGGGTGGAACAGTAATTATCAGGAGTAATGCAGTGTTTTGTCTGCTACATAAAACAAAATAACATAATCATAGATTCATTAAAAAAGTCTATGTTGGAATGGACCTCTGTACATCATCTGGCTCAACCTTCTGTTGAGGTCAGATAAGCTAACCTAATTGGGCTATTGACAGTCATCAAGATTAGGTTATCTAGTACTTGTCATGTCATGCCTTGAATATTTGCAGAGCAGGTAATTTCTCCATTTCTCTGGACAACCTATTCCAATGTTTAAGTTGTCAAGATAAGGATTTCCAGAAAGCATTTCTGCTAAAGCAACTTACACCCATTGCCTCTTGTCCTGTCGCTGTGCATGCCTGTGAAGAGAATACACTCATCTTCTATATAACTAACATTTAGTTACTGGGAAACTGAGATTGTATCCCTGTCAGCTTTCTCTTCTTAAGCTGAACAAACCCAGTCCTTCAGCCTTGCTTCATTTATCAAATTCTCCAGCCTTCTAATCATACTGGTGGCCCTCTCCTGGAGAACAGACAGAGCCTAAACCTTAATTCTTTAATAGGTAAGTAGGCATTCCTGTATAACGTTACTATAAAAATGTACTGGCAATATGACACTTCAATTTCATATTGAGTTATGCCATGTAAATTCAGCCATGAGAGGAAACAGGTTGAGTGGCCTATTTATTGTACAAAAACCCTCTTCTACCTCTTTTTGAGATTTTGAGGAAGGCAACATTAGCTCATGTACTCTAAACAATTTTTCAAAAAGTGATATAAACACAAGGTGATGTTTTGACAGTGAATGAAGTGATCTTTCAGTCATCCTAGAGCAAAAATGAACAAATTCCTTACCTTTTCAGACAGTAACTTATATTGTTTCATTAGTGGTTGCACTTTTGCAGATTCAGAATACGTTTCACCATACGTCCATCCATTGGCAAACTGAAAACATTAATAATAACAGAAGAAAAAATGGGGAAAGTAAAACATCATGAAAAATCATATTTTTATTGGTACAAAGTAATTGAAAAATGCTTCTGCAGAGCTGTTCTCTTAAAATTTCCTTTCTGCTATTTTCTCAACATTTTCTCTACCAATATTTATAATATTTATACATAATGAAATTAATTATGTAGCATGCCATTTTTTTTAAAACTAATGATTAAACAAAGCTAACATTTCAAAACATTTTCGTATTAAATATTTATATAGAGCAGAATACCATGCTACAGTTGAGAAACTATTTTTAATACTGGACACACAAATCGCACAAAGGAATAAAAAACCTAAATAGGTATTTGGTTAAAAAACTGAAATATCAAGTCACTAAAACTCTTAAGCAATTAGCAAGTATGTTTACTCAAAGTCAACAATAAAAATAATGAAATGATTAAACACTATTTTGAAATACTCGTGTACACTTACAGAACTTTCCCTCCAAATGCATTTCAAGAAAATACAGATTTATATCTTACCTGCATATCAACTTGTAGCATTATGAAAAGTAATAATATCCAGAGTAAAATATTTTAAAGCTGAAATGGATTAAAATAAGAATTCTGATTTTGCTTTAACAGGAATATAGATTTTACCTTTTCCATTGACCATTTGTCATGAGAGTGTTCTGCATATTTGTTAATGAAATACTCTAGTTTTTCAGGGATTGTAATGCTGAAAGTGAAGAGAAAAATAGCCATTATACCACACATGCTGAACCGTGAATGCTTTTGTTTTGAAGAAAGCTTTCAAACAAATAATTAGTAGTGCATAGATCCATTCAAAGCATCTTACTGTGCTGTTTCCTCACATGCAGTTTGCTCCAAGCCCCAGTTAAATCAAGGAAAAAATCTGAGTAATGGGCACTCAATGAAAAATACAGCTGTTGTAGAAATTTTACTTCTTCGACACACATATGCAGGGAAAAATCAATAATGATACCAAGCACTCATCCTTTTTGTCACGTTTCTATTACTAACATTCATTTTCTTAAGATTAAAGATATAACTATGGCCCATAGTTTCAGAAATACAGTGGTAACTTATTGCACATGTCCATTATAATCTAAGTGTGCTAACAGTCCGTTTTGAAACACATCATCTATTTTATATATACCTTTAAATTTTATTATATGCTTGAAGCACTATAACTTACAACAACTCAAAAGAGATATGTTCCAGGCTTAATTTTCCAACACCCCAGTGAATATTAAAAATATGTAAATCCTTATTAAAAACAGAAAAAAACACAAATAAATACAATAGCCGTTCAACAGGTAAGACAGAAGTTAAGGTTTCTTAAGCAGTAAAGGAAAAGCAACTATCCTCCACTGCTAAAGAAAAGCACCAGAGACAGAATTCTCTTCCAAAAAATAATTTATCAAATTTCATTATTTTGCTGCTTCTCCATTCCTACAAATGAAAGGCAATAATTGCTTCTTCATCACTTATGAAGCAGCAAAATCTTCCCTCCTAAGACAGAGTTTTGGCAGCAAAAGTGTTACAGTGCCATCTACTGCGAAGTAGAAGAGTTTGGTTTTTAATCTTCAGCCACAGGATGGGAAAAAGCAGAAATGTAAAACAAAATTATGCCAGAGTAACAGTTTGCAAGAGCCTAACGACACACAAAGGCCAGAAAATACTCATCCAGCATGGTCATTAGATTTTTTTATTGTTCATAAGCGTGCATTTCGAGGGGAACTCTACTAATGGTATATTATTTAGAATTGTTTCAGAAACGCGCTAAGTTGACAAGTACAATAAGGTCATATTATCTACAGCTTCATATAAATAGGTCTAGGACTAGTAAGCAATGTGATGCAGGATTCACATGTTAATATAGGATAGGTTGGAAGTGACATTGATAAAAGTAGCGCTTTCTTAGTCTTGAATCATCACAAAACTGTTGAATTCTATAGCAATGAGGTGGCTGATGATTTAAGTAATGCTAAGTAATGTTTTCTGAGTTTTTCAAATATATCTACTATGTATCTGGCTATCTACAATTTTCCTCTGAAATCACACCTGATAAAATGATCTTTGATTAGTTAAATGATAGTACAATATCCTCACTAAATTTTGTTAAATCTTCATATATCTTAAATACACCTTAGACAAATGAATTTTAATGGTCACTGATGTACTTTATATAGTCCAGTCTAGACTGTGACTTTTACTACTTTACTACTATCTTGACTTGCATACATGCACAAGCATGCTGTAACAAAGGTATCGATCCAATTCTGTGTTCTGAATGTTCATACAGACAGAAAGCTCACAAAGGCAATTGAAGCAAATGTCTTACAAGTGGCATTTTTCAAGATATAGTGCATAACCACACTGCTCTTAGAATATTCTATGCAAAAGAAAATGGGGCCCTAGCTTTAGTCAAAAATCAGGACACAAAAATCCCATTCAGATATGTGGTTTATTACTTTATATGATTAAAAACAAATACACACAGAAAAAACCCAAAAATATAAAGTTAAC
The DNA here is from genome assembly GCA_013398225.1 of Steatornis caripensis. Lineage (NCBI taxonomy): Eukaryota > Metazoa > Chordata > Aves > Caprimulgiformes > Steatornithidae > Steatornis > Steatornis caripensis. The sequence goes on along the minus strand of VZSC01007371.1, from coordinate 12,239 downwards.
GTTTCCATTTTATCTAGAAGGTAAGTGTTCAGAATAGAATAAAAGCTTCACATAAATTCGCATCATACCCAACAACAGACTCCATTCCTCTTTTACACACTCATGATAAAAAACCTAGTTGCAACAAAACAATTTCTTACTTTGATGTATCAACAGGTTGAGGATTAAAGTTCCCATCTGAATCCATTGAAGACTGTTTTTCCACCATATTGACATAATTTGATTCCATATAGTCTGGAGGTAAGGCCCCTGCAACTGCACTCAAACAAGGCAAAGCCAATTTGAACAGTTCTTGTTCATACTTCTGTGGAACATGCACGGAACAGAACGTGAGTAGTGAATGGAAGCTATCATCAACATCACTGCTGAAAGTGATATAGCTATATGTGAAACCAAGCAGGCACAGAATGGCTTTCTTACTCAGTGTGAAATTGAATTTTTGTTTTGAAAATAAAGAAAGCATATTATAGAGTATAGATAAAGCTAGGGTCAAGTCTTGCTCTTGCTGAAGTAAATGGGAAAAGTATTGACTTCACTAGGATCAAAACTACGCAATTTTCAGATGTCTGGGAAGAGAACATAGCACAGGAATATGCATAGCATTTCTAAATACCTAGTTTTGAAATGAAACTCGCAAAATTTTGAGCAGGTTAGTTAAAAATACTCACAGAATAAACAATAAATACAAACCAAGGTGTATTATAAAACTTTTTCCAACATAGGATTGAGTCAAGGGTGATGAAACTACAACGACTAAGCAAAGGACTATGCTCTTGGTTTAAGGAAGGATAGTGTGTGAGGTAGAAAAGTGCAGCTTTCAGTCACCTGCAGATGCTTGAATTTGCTTTTAAGGCTCTAAAATGTAGCTGATCTATACAGTTACATTAGATATATAATTTTTTTAATGAGCAGACAAAATGGTATTCCTGGATTAAAGCAGAAGCTATGAGAAAAAGGTTTAAATTTACTAAAGCCCATATTTTTCCATTTAAAGTGGATAATACAATGTTGATAAAAGCTGGATAAAAATGACCGATTAAAGAAAAAAGGTTACACAGGAAGGCTTTTACAGTAGTAGATGAATATTAAAAAGAATTACCTTTTGAGACAAAGCATCAAAAATACCCCAGAACAACTTTCTGGATAAATGAAGTTCTTCTTCTGACGCAGCACCAAAGTTACCCCATCCACCTGGCAAACAATAATACTTCCAGCATCTTTCATAATGATTTGTCAGCAACTAAAACAGAACATATTTTGAAAGCAAATAAAATATAACTGTTGTTCTTCCATTCTGGCACTCTACCATTACACAGACACTGCCAGAAAAATTTCTAACTTTTATCAAGAAGCCATGTTGTATATCTATTTTTTAAATCATTGGTGGATATACACACATAGAACGAGCAGTTCTTTCTTTTAACAGTGGCATATACAAAAAGCATGTGACGGGATAACTCTGACAGGTCAGCTGAAGACAAGAATTCACCTCCATCTGTGTGTCACTATTCCATACACTGCTGCTTGGTGGGTAATATACTAGAACCATGATTTTACCTGATTCTCAATTATTATTTACATATCTGAGAGCCATTTAACAATAACTCCCAGTGTGACTCATCTCTTCTGTGTCCTCTATGTCCCTGAGTCATGGACAAGAGGAGGAAAAATTTGTCAGTAAAGGCAAATCTCAAACAACAAATTTCCAGCACCAGCAAAGTATGAAAACCTAGTCCTACTCGGGGGTAGATTTTCCTAAGGCACAGAATGATCTTTCTAAAAAATTTAGCTGGAATTTTAATTCAGAGTTTATTTTAACGGTTTCTCAGACACAAAAGAGAATTGTTTCAACATCACTTTGCAAAGCATGTTGGCAAAATATTACAAGCCACAGTCAGTAAAAAGCTGACAGGATTTCCTTTTTACTAGTCAGATACAAATGCCAAGATGGAAAAACGCAGGTATTTGTAACATAAATGCGGAGAATTAAAGACAGGCATTAAAATTAAAATGTTCCTAATGTGTAGAAATTAGGATTTTGATAACCAAAAAATGCAACCTCAGTACTGTGCAGTTCTGTTATAATTTTTATGGATCAGAAAGAAAAAATCCATATAATGCATTTGTATATCTTCAGATTTAAATAATCTATTATCAACCCTTTACTATTTAAGTTGTGAAATGATTAAAGAAAAAAGGGAGAGAAGAACTTACATGCGTATATAATGTAAAAAGACAGAAGTTTTACCATTCATGTGGAACCTCAGGGGTCTCAGAAATATGGACTCTAAGAGTCTAAGATGTATTTGAAATTTTTTTTTCCAAATAAATTCTATTACACAATGTCCAGAGTTCAAGTTTACTTTTGGACAACATACGAGTGCTAATACATGTATATACTTTTAAATCTGGCCAAGAGTAGGTTTACTCTTAAAGTGCTTAGATGAAGCAGTGAGTATGATTTAAGAGGAAATAAAAACAAGGCAGTCCTACTCCAGAAAATTCACAACAAATTACACAGGAAAGGCACCACAGATTTGAATTCACATGCTGCCTAAACTAAGGTAATTTTTAATTGCAGAAACCAGCAAAGGTATTCACACTAAACAGCATTCTATTCTGATTTAGCCTTCATTATTTCCTCCTCTCTTCCCATCCAAAATTACATTTCCAGGCACATGATTAACTTGTAGCGCTCTCTTTAGACTACTATAACCTGTTTGCTAGCGTAAGCCCATAAGGAATATGCACGGTACTTTCAAATCAGAAACACATTAGTAGATATAAGTAGGAGCCCCTTGTTAAATCACTGAAAATCAGCTTACTGTCAGCGAAACCTTTGAAAAGTTCTAGTTCTATCTTCAGATAAAGAGTTCACTTTCCTCAGAAGCTCCTATTACTTGTTTAGGTGTCGATGGACAAAATCATTTGCCCATGCTAACACCACGGTTCTCTTCATACCTATATTTTCCTGAAGACTGACTTGCCAAAAGGTTCTAATTATTTCCTTCCTGTTCAGTTCAGCAATATGGGAAAGCCACTGCAGTCATAACCCTCAGGATCAAAAAACCTGCTGTCCTACATGAACAGATCTGAGCGAGCTGCGGTTGTTCTTTCTCCCCCCAAAACCTGAAGAACCACAGCCATGCAGGGAGCACAAAGTTGCTATTTGGTTTTTGCAGCACATAAAATGTCATAATGCATTAGAAAGGTCCCTTTCAGAGCAGTACACTATTATCAACTGCTTTTCTCACACGTAAGCACTAAATGGCTGCTCCGGCATCTTTAATTTGATTGAGCACTTCTTGGGGGCCACAACCAAGTTATGAAGTCCTTGGCAGGGGAAAGACCATGCAGCAGATCCTAGCTTTGAGACTAATAACTTAAATTCTTGATCTGACATCAGAAATCACAAACTGGCTAGTAGAAGCCTGTGTAATTCTGATTACTATTTTAGTAAAGAAATCAGATGTAAAATGCAATTAAACCTGATATGTGGCTTTTAAAGCATAAAGAAATATTAAATAAGAAAACATCAAATATCTTGTTCAAAGTTTTGGTGGAAAAGCATTAAAAAGGACTGCTGAAAAACAGCAGTAGGTACGGTGCGAAATGACCCGTTTCTTAGACCTGCTGATGAAATCTGAGGAATCTTTAAGGAATGTGTCATCTCAGAAAGGAAAAACCACATTTATCTTGTGCATTAGGAATCAAAATCAAAAGATATGAAGAAACATTTGGGGGCTTAAAACAAAATGGAAGATTATTAAAAAAAAAAGTATTGCTTCAATTTTCAGGGAAAACCAACACAGAGGGCAGAAGTAAGGGTACATACAGACTACTAATTGCTACTTTCCTTTGTGCACTGGATTCTGCCCTCGCCTATGGGCTTAAAAAAAAAAGGAGATCATTAAAGAAGCAGCAAACATTAGATACAGATTTCATAATTGTATATTGTATTCCATCCACACATATGGACGGATGCAAATTAGACTGAATTCCTGTTGAAGCAGCCATTTATCTTTAAGAACTACTGTCTTATGTTATTGCAGAGTGGAGATAAGGCAAAAAAGATAGAGGATATTCTCCATACAAGTATTTTCTGTTGCATTTTGTTACAAAGAATGCTGTTGAATATTAAAATATACTTTTACCTTGAGAGGCATCTTTGCATGTTCATTTAATAAGGGAACATCAAATACTAATCTTCTCAGCAAATGCTGCATCATGGAAGGCCGCAACTGCCTAAAAGCAGATAAACCATTTCAAAAGGGTGTACCAGCATAGTTTCATGTAAATAATTAATAAACACATTAAAGCAACCTGTCAGTTCTATGCCATTAAGATTTTTCAAATTCATAAAGCAATAGGATTTTGTTTGTGCTAGTAAAATATTGCGTCCAAAAGAAAGCAAAGTGCATACCAAAGAAAACCTTCTGAACAAGCTGCAAATCAATGCTTTAAAGAAGTAGGGGAAAAGTCTGATCTATAGACAATCTGAAAAAAAAATACTGAATTTTGATTGTGTATTACGAGCCTATGAGAAAAGGCTATAATGTTAATTTCTTGTAATATATGTCAATGGGTCTTAAAAATATCCTAGAAACTAATAAAGACACAAGAGCACTAACTCTTTAGATGTACTAAACAAGACATGCAGCAGTGAGCACCAGCTGGAAGGACAGAAGAAATAGGTATAGCACGAATTAATGGCATGGGCATTAAAGCTTGCCAGATAAATAGCAAACACTGGTACATTTTATTGGTTCTTATGAAGGTGATATAGATTTTAAATGGTCAGCGTGATACATGTTTTAAAGAAATGCTATACAGTACTTTTTTACAGTACTATGATATAAATGTCTGTCATTTCTGAAAACATTTTCACATTATGCCAAAAAAAAAATTACGGTGAAATATTTAAAAATTCTGATGATTTGAAAGCCTAAATGCTGCTAACTTTAATTAGAAATTGAATTCATATGTGCTTAGTCAACTTCTGATAATTGAGCCTGTAAGGCTTATAAAAAAATTGGATAATAATCAACTGTTTTTGAGACTGCAGATACCCAGACAAAATTTGTCCCATAGGTGTTAATGATGAGGTATAACAATACCAGTCATTTTTTAGGTTTTTATAACTCGACATAAACAAACATCTCCATAGAACTGTATAATCCACTGATCCATAGTAGAACCATAGAACCATACTGCCAGTCTGTACAGCTAAGAGTATCTAAATGGCACTTCGGTGCGTGCATAATTCCACATTTCCAGAGCTTTGTCTTTTTGCAGTACATCCTCTTAGTTAATTGCCAGGGTTTTAATTTTTAAAACTTCATAATAGCAAAATAACTGAGGATTGCATATGAATGATTAATAAAGTTGCAAATTGAATACAGTATATTTAAAAATGTCACAATCATCTGCCAGATGGTGGCGTAGTTCTGCATTCCTGTATTATAAATATCATAGGTTATTTTATCAGTTAGCATTCCTGTACTGCCAGGAGTATTTTCTTACCCACAGATAGATAGCAAACACTCTTCAATAGAATCTCGCTGAGCTTTGGTGAGAGAGCATCCCTTTGAGAGTCTGTACACAGTATGTAATAAGGAATCAATGAGGGAAGCATGGTGCTCTGTACCAGCAAAAAGAGGAGCACATCTGGTCAACAGAGGCAAGACGGCTGTGCAAAGGTATCGATTCAGAGCCAAAGCCATATCCGTAGCACTCAAAGCAGCCTATGAATTAAATGGGAGAGAAATCAGATTCGTCTCAACAATGTTGTTACAAATGAAAATAATTGCTTTTTTGTTCTTCTTTTGTAGTAGCTATAAAGACAGAAATTTCCAAAACATGCAAATGAGGATTTGATACCTACAGAAAGCTGGATGCCTAGCTTCTTTTCCTTCTTCTAAAGTCTCACAGATGGTTTCTGTTTTGTTTTAATTCATTTTTAATGAATGAAGACATAAACCCTAAAGGTAGCAACTCAAAACCAAAACAATTTTCAAGACTATATTAAAGAATGTCATAGTTGCTTAACAGAACACTCCAAACTCAGGTAATAGCAGTCAAGTCTGCATTTACAAAACTCAATATATTTCTGTGTTACAATAAAGCCCAAGTTCCAAGTGAGAAAAACATACTCACCTGCTCTTTCTTAAATAACAACTGACATAAAAGATCAAATAGGGAAGTCAAAGTCCATGTCTTAGCTCTCCTATGAGCTCTCTAAATCTGATCTTTCTGAAGCAAGTCAGCTAAGAAAAATTAGATGGAATTAAGACTCACAGAAAAAAATACAGAAATTTTGAGGAGGAACAAAACCCCAAAATTTAGTTATTTCCTAAGTAACAATGTAGGTGTCCCTAACAAATGCATGGAGATGAACATATTCTGTACATATCTGGAAAGAGGCGCTCAGTTACATGCTTCATTGGCAGCTTATTTGATTTTGCTTCAGTAGCACAGGCTCAGAAAGTCTCCTAGGTAAAGGCATCGCATCTCTAATAGATATGGGTATCAATGGGGGCTCTCTATAAAGTGAGCATCATTCTGGAGAATGCTTCTTCACTGTTCTTCAAGTATTCTTACAGCTCAGCAGCAACAGGCAGCTCACCCAGCATTTCAGAAATGCAGAAGACAACATGAAGAAATAAAAAATGGGGTTTTGAGGGACAAAAAATGCCACAGTGTTCAGTAAGATAACAGAACTGAAATAACAACAGACTTAGACACTTACCGTATCTAAAGAAGCAGCAGCACGAAGATCTGGCAGAAAGCCAACTTCAAGAAGGTGTAGAAGAAAATCCTGGTCCTCAATTCCATAGACCCTGTCAAGGAACAAAACCATGGCTGCCTTGTGATCTGGGCAAAACCCCGCAGACATGTCAGGTTCCACCACAGTACCATCTAAAAGGAAGAAATAAGACTTCAATGACAAGGATCATTCTTCACCAGCAGACTAGGCAGTCATGCTACTACTTGTCAGAGATTTGGAGTCTCTGTTAATATCCAAGCATCTTCCCTGCGGATTTGTTACACAAAGGCAACATATCTGTAAGTTAACTGAAAAAGAATGCATAAGGCAAATTCTACCCCGATAGGCCTCAAAGTCCATACATGCTTGTTCGCTCATGCTTTGTCTATTAAGGGACACTTATCAGTTGATATTCTAACATGATAAGTGCCTAAAAACATACTCATTAATCTACAGAACTACCTAGTTCTTAGAAGAGGCAGACAGAAAGTAAAAAACACCCCAGGAATGCAGCAGCAGTGAGCATATCTGTAATGTATGACAATGAGTTATGATTGTGCTAAAAAGTCCTCCGTATCCAAAAAACTTCTGAAACATCTGAAAGGAATTTGTTGAAATATTTTAAAATTTTGATACTTTCATTTTCAAAACCAAAGGAACAGTTCAATTTCTGTGAGCTGTACTCTATGCTACTGAGATATCACCTATAAATCTTTCACTGTTTGGAATACAAATAAATAATGGTGCAATAGAATCACTGATCTTTTTATGTCTTCTGCTGTAACCTATTGAGAATTCTTGTGCTGTAAATTCCTACACAATCCATGTTGCAATTATAATGTTGTCTCTCCAGATACTCAAAAAAGCAGATGTAATTCCTTTCCCCTTTGTATTGATGCTCACATAAGGCCCACTATTGCAACCAATTCTATGTAGACATAAAACACAAAGAAATACATTTGCATATGTATGTCACACCTGTAACTTCACCATAGTTGCTGAAGAACAACTCTGGTGTCTTAGTAAGATCTGCTAGAAACAATTGATAGGCTTAGAACAGCAAGAGCTAAGGATTATGTTGTCAAGAAGAGACACGGTAATTTTAAAAAATATCTTAGAAAAATAGAAAAAACTTGCAAAATGCATACGTTAAAGTTGTCATAGATTTTCATGATTCCATTTTAATGAATGAGATTTACATCCATGATCTAAGTGTACACAGAATTATTGCATATAGCATGCAGAATATTTTTTGAAACATGTTTGAAATTCATATGATTTCTAATTCACTTAATAAATAGTTTAATTTCTGTAACATTTTTAAATGCTGAGAGAAGTATGGGTAACAATATGTCATTAAATTACAAAACATAAGAATGGGATGGGAGGAAAAAAGTACAATAATCATCTTACCTTTAGCTATGGTTGGCATGTGGAAAGGAATACTAATTACTCCCACCAAATCTTCCAGTGGAATCAAAGATCGTAGAATTGATCTGATTCTAATTGCTTCCCCTTTACCAGCATGGATTAGCTAAGGAAAAGACAAATACAAAATTACCAAGGTCTTCTTTTTATCTTCTGTATGTGTTCAGGAAACTTCCTGAACCATAGATACACAAGAATGACTGCTCTCAAGATCACATTATAATTAATAATGTAAATTTCACACAATCTGTATTTATTTGCTGTATTTTGGATGTAAATGCACAAAGTCTAGAAATCTAGATGTTTTGTTACTAAATAAGACTAAGCCCATTTTCAGAATGGAACGTTAAGTAAAATCAGTGAACAAAGTATTAAAATGTAGCACATGGAGGGTGAGGGGAGAAGCAAAAGCAGATTTGCAGACAAAAAAAGCCAATTTTTCCGTCCTTGCCAAAGAACAACACCTTCAGGTATCCCAGTTGTTTCGGTTTTGCTTTAAAAAAGGTACACACACAGGGAGAAAACAAGACAATTTTTAAATTCAAACAAAACAGATATTCATGTACTGATTTTATTACATGGATATCTCTCTCCTTTCTCAAGTTATTGATCTCTACACAAATCTGATACTGATCTATATGAATTAGGGCCCATTTCAAGGTGAGAAACTATGCATAACTATGTAGAATTTCTGAAGAACAGGAAGGTATCTTGAATCGTAAACAAAAAATATTTTAAAATAGTTTCAAGCTCTTAGGAACTAAGTGGTAAGGGCTCTGTTTTTATAGTGTGTCTAATTTTTCTTTATCTAATGCCTGAAATAGTGTCATCTTACCTTTGAGAAGGTTTGTCAGTATGAATAAAGATTATGAGATATTGATGTGTATGTCCAGCGATGATGCTTATTCCTACGTTTTAAAATAATGCTCTAAAATATTTACCCTTTTATATGCAATTTAAACAGTCTGTTTAAACAAGTATACAAAGAGAGTAAAACCAAAGTTTAATAAAAATAAATCACTCTACATGATCACAATAAATAGAGAAATTTGAGGAGTTTGATTGCCACAATGGACAATCAAACAATATTCATGACAGAATGTTGTTGAAGACCACCCACAGGGAACAGTAATAAGAAAAGCAATGGAGTAATTCCTTTAAAAAGAACAGCTTCTGAATAGTTTAGAGAACTTCCTTGCAAATTAGCAGACGAGCACATTATGTGAATTAAGATACTATGTATCCATACCATTGCTTTAAAACCTCATAATGTGTTGCTGCAAAAGCAAAACAGTAAACCACCAAACAATCAGTAAAACAAGTATGTCTTTGCTTCCCAGTGCACAAAGACATAAAACTTACATGCATTTCAGGGGCACAACGTCCTAAGAGATCAATCAAAGCAGCATAAAAGGTCATGATTGCATTTCCCATGTGAATAGTGTCATCTTCTTGTTCTTCCATTTCGCTGTAATCAGTTAAATGTTAAAACAGTTAGAAGATAAAAAATACAAGAAAGTTTTTACATTAGCAACAAATAAAGAAAATCTGCTCATCGGTGTAATAACTTACACACAATGGCTTCCTGTTATCTAGTGGACATCTGGCAGACTAACACAGAATGGAATTTGACCCTAAAAGATTGTAGTGACGTATGCATTATTACCACTTATCTGTCTCATTTTGCATCAAGGGATTGATTCTTAACTGACTGACAAAGAACAAACAGAATTCTAAAGAGGATTTATTATTTAGAGTTACTTAAATTAACAGTGCAGAGGAAGCACTATTTGGCAGAAGACAAATCTCTACCCTCCATAGAATCGAAGGAAGAATCCAGCTCATAACTTACATGTTAAAACAAACAAGACATTTCATGACTAAGATTATAAAACAAATAAACAAAAAACATGGCAATATAAGCAATTCCACTGCACCTACAGGGTTTTACTAGATCCATTGCTCGGGCAAGGTCCATCTCTTGTTGGATCTTCTGATATTTGTATTGCTTCCTCCATGGCAGCAAGTAACCCATTGCCTCCTTCTCCTCTTAGAGCTGGACCAAAACATTCAGGTCGACGGATAAGCAGTCTGACTACAACATTAGCATTCTCCTCCACACTCTCTCCTACCACACAGAACAAATATCAAGATTTAAGATTATACCAAAAAGGCTTCTGAAATATAAACAGAAAAAGGCACACAGAAGTGCAGAATGTATGCATCAGTAGCTACTTTTAACTACAAAACAGTGTAAATATCATTACAAAGTTACATAAACACACAAACATAGTCTATTATTGTAATACAATCTATGAAATAGAAAATTATTTAATTCAAAATTAAATAGAGACAAAGAAGTAACTGTGTAATAAAGGATGTTTAAAGCATCACTGAAGCTACTGATTTGTAGTAAAGACTCACAGTCAAGTAAGGGAGTTAGAGGGGACCAATATAGCTGCTAAACACTAAAATGGGGCTATCTAAATCTTCATCAAAAGATGGGGGTTTGGATCTCTAGCATGAGTTTTACCATAAAAAGATTTAGGACTCTCTATTTCCAAAGGAGATGTGGGCATTTCAAAGACTAAAGATGGATCTAAAAAATGGGGCATAGGCACGTAGGACCCTATATGAATTGTGAAATGGGCATCTAAGTCACTGTCTGTCTTGTATAATTCTACTCTTTCTGCAAATTGTCCTTTACATTGACAGTAACTTATCAAGTTGGCTTATATTACTATTTTAAATGACAAATTTATTTGAACATTAGAGGAAGTTACAAAATGTATAGGCTTCTACTCTACCATTGCAAAAAACAGCAAAACGAAGAAAATCCAAATATCGCTCTCCTTCAACTGGATTCCATCCGATGTCTGGGTAGCCTTTAGAAATCAACAAAGGACAACTCTGCAATCCACATCCAGCCAGGTAGCGAACCACCTAAAAGCGAGATAAGATGAAAAAGATATTAATTGTGAAAACAAAAAGTGCAGTTTCAAAGGGAAGCATCCTCATATGCCGTCCTGGATATGGTGCCCACTTTCTGTTATATCTGACAAAATCATATCATTTTTTGGGCAAATCAGAAGAGCAGCCTTTTTCTTAGTTCACTTTCCCAGTCTTTTCCTACTTCTGCCATGAACTGCAAGACCTTACTTATTTAAATTCCATTTTTCCTCTCTATAAATCACTGCTTTGCTACCTGTATCTCATTTCTCTTGCAACCCTGAGCATTACAAATTAGTCAGTTTTGCAGTACTCCCCAACTACACACTATGCATATTTGAAAACTTTTCTAATATAACTCACAGGTCTACTCTTTTATATTAACCTTTCCTTTCCACTTGCCTTTTTTCTTGCTTTCTAAACACACAGCAGCAACACTCCATATAATTCAGACCTTTAGTCTCAGTAGTAGTTTTCAGTTGTCCCTCTCCTTTCTGAATTGTAAGAATTGCAAGCATAGCCTTTAACCAGTTCAGACAGCTTCTTTTTGCTGACCATTTCTAAGAATGACAAGTCTGAAAATGTCCTTTTAAAGACACATAGTTCATCTTAGAATCACAGAATCATTTTGGTTGGAAAAGACCTTTAACATTATCAAGTCCAACTGTTACCCTAACACTGCCAAGTCTACCAATAAACCATGTCCCTAAAGGCGCCATGTCTACACATCTTTTAAATATCTCCAGGGATGGTGGCTCCACCACTTCCCTGGGCAGCCCATTCCAAGGCTTGACAACCATTTTGGTGAAGAAATTTTTCCTAATATCCAAACTAAACCTCCCCTGGTGCAACTTGAGGCCACTTTCTCTTGTCCTGTCACTTGTTACTTGGGAGAAGAGACTGATATCCACCTCACTACAACCTCCTTGCAGGTAGTTGTAGAGAGCAATAAGGTCTCCCCTTAGCCTCCTTTTTTCCAGGCTGAACAACCCCAGTTCCCTCAGCCGCTCCTCACAAGACTTGTGCTCTTGACGCTTCACGAGTTTCATTGCCCTTCTTCAGATGCACTCCAGCACCTCAATGTCTGTCTTGTAGT
>VZSC01007370.1:65062-88271 GCA_013398225.1 Steatornis caripensis | reverse complement strand
ATGGCAACAGGGCCTTTAGGCTTGTTGAGGAGCCCTTTCAATGGAAGAGTGAGGTTTCCAGTGCCCTGGTCTGCGTTGCTCTGCAATGGGCTGTTTTGCAATTCTTGGTCTGAAATCTGCTTTAGTTGCTGCTGATCTAGAGCGTTTTGTCCCTGGCTGGCATTCAGTGAGTTATTGAACTGTAGGAAGGCTTAAACCTACACGAAGTTATACCTAACAGAAATAGGTTTGATTCTTCCAGGACCNTAGGAGGAGAGCCTTAGCTGCCCTGGCTGTGCTTCCCATTTTGCATCGGACCCCCCTGCTCCAGGCACGTTCAGGGTCACCGGGAGCAAGGGCTATACCCTAAAGTGATGTGTATCTGCTCTGCACCTCTGAGGGAACCTGCTGAGCACGTCCCTGCATGGCAACAGGGCCTTTAGGCTTGTTGAGGAGCCCTTTCAATGGAAGAGTGAGGTTTCCAGTGCCCTGGTCTGCGTTGCTCTGCAATGGGCTGTTTTGCAATTCTTGGTCTGAAATCTGCTTTAGTTGCTGCTGATCTAGAGCGTTTTGTCCCTGGCTGGCATTCAGTGAGTTATTGAACTGTAGGAAGGCTTAAACCTACACGAAGTTATACCTAACAGAAATAGGTTTGATTCTTCCAGGACCATAGATAATTCCCTGGGCAGCTTCCCAGTCTGTGGTACCGGAGCCGTGCCTACCAGGACGACTCCAGTGCATTTTCAGATGCTGCTCTGGTTTTGTGGAAGAGCAGCACACATCAAGCCTGCAGCCTCCTGCAGGGCTTCGCTGCTTCCCTCGCCTCCAGACCAACGTGCCGCCTCTCCGCACTAGCGGAGTAATGGAAATCCCCCAGTAAAAAATTTCCTGATGTTTTACAACGCTCAAGCACAAGCGCTCCCGGAGAGAGGCCTGTGGCACTATTAATCGCAGCATTACTTGGAGCAGCTACTGTGCCGGGCACCGCGCAAGGCGGGCGACGAGCTGGTGCTGAGCGGAGCGGGGGCCTGGAGCCAGCGGGGAGGCTGGGGTGCTGCTGCGGCAGAGCCCCGGAGCGGCACCCCACCGCCAGGCTGGGGCAGAGGGGCGGCCGCGGGCAGGAGCCTCTCCTCGGCGTATTCCCCATTAGTGGGTCACAGCACGGCTCCGCAGATCCGGGGAATGCGCTGCAGAAGCTGGTGGAAGGAGTCAGACCTCAACAATGCTGTGGAGAACTCTGCTGCCAGATTGGGTTTTATTATTTTATTTTTTCAGTGAAGTTTATGGGTTAGGGATTTTGCAGAACTTGGCACTCGGGTATAATATGAAATGAAGACCTTCTGGTTCGGAAATTTGACTTAATGCAGCCTTCTTTTATTGCTTCAAGGATTAAGCAGAACAAAGTGGCTCTGCATGTGCATGTGCAGAGATGTTTGCCGGCTGGAGGCGCATGAGACACCCTGTGGCAGTCGCGATGACTGAGCCATGCGTGCGTGGGACCTTCTTCACAGTTTCACAGTGCTGCTCATGTGGCGTTAGGGCTGTCTCTGCCTTGCTGACAGGGAAACCCCCTCGGAAAGACAGCGAGAGACTTTCCCAAAGAGAACGTGGGCCCCCAAACCCTCTACCTGCAGCACCACACTGGGCTGGCAGAGCAGACGGGGAGCTCTGGCCGTGGGGGGGTCACCCAGCGCAGGCAGGATGGCGCGGGCAGAGCAGAGGCATTGGGTTTGGGGAGCACAAGCAGACATGCAATGTGGGCACATCTCCGTGTGCCTGCAAAATAGCAGTAACGGTGCTGCAGGGCTGAACGAGCTGCCTGCAGCTCCCAGGTAGATGGGGCGGGCGCCAGCATTGCTCTTCTGCAGCAGCCCAGCTTGCGGCTCGTGGGCAGCCCTCACCCCTGCCCTGGCCTCCTGCCCACAGGGGTTTAGTGCCGAGGCAGCCGTGCAGCCGTCACGGGGCAGGCACCGAGCCGCTCTTCGGTGCCCACCTCTTTGCCCATCTCCCTCCCCAGGCCGGCTCCGGTGATAGTCTCTGACGGTGCTAGGATGAGGCTCCCGCTCCGCATGGCTGCCGGCTCTCGCCTCCCCAGGGCTGGTTCCTGACACCCGCGTCTCCTGGCAAGTGCTGGGGAGCGAGGGAAGATGTGCTCTTCGGAGCCCGCTGGCTCTGCTCCCCCGCTGGGCTGGGGAGCCGCGCAGCCACACCTGGGGCCGCGAGCTTTGGATGTCTTGGGGAAGCTTTGCCTGCCGGAGACTTTTGCCAAGGGAGGGCAAGGCATGCAACGAGATAAATGTGTGTGTGGGCTCCGGCTTGTTTGAAAGATGCCGCCTCTCCTGCTGGCTACGTCCCACCTGTTGAGGTTCAACCGTGCAGCATGAGCAGCTTGGCTGCTCTCCGGGACAGGGCTGGACCCGGGGAGGGTGGCGGGGGGGCTCATGGTGGCAGCAGTGCCTCCTGTTGCGGGGTGCACGGTGCTGTGCCAGCACCGCCCCATCCTCCTGCTGCTTGACACTGGCCCAGGGACTTTGGTGGGCACTGGAGAGCTGTGCCACCCTCGGACAGGATGGCTGGTCCCAGTGCCAGTCCGCAGAAGCACAAATCCTCCCACCCCTGCGTAGTCTCCTTTACGTCCCCTCCGGTACCCGCTGGGATCTGCGCCCCTGCAGCCCTGCTGTGGCTGGCCCAGGCACCGGGCAGCAGCTCATCAAGGACCGACGCATGTCCCACGGACCCCATCGTTGCACGTGGCCCTGCTCTCCTTAGCAGCCAGCTCCCATTTCCTCCTCCTCTTCCCCCTCCCGCCCCCCTCCCAGTGCTTCTGATATCTGGGCGCTGCTATCGTCATTTGACAGGCTTGTTGAGAGTTTGCACAAAGGCAGCCTGGGGAATCTGCCGGCAGCGTGGAGCTGGCTGCCACCATAAACAACCTCCCCGGAGCTGGACTCTGCTTGTCCTGGGGCTGGGGAGGGCTCCCGGCGATTTGTCCCTGTTGCCGTCCCCCTTGGTGAACCCCTGCAAAACCGCACCTCTTCCTGCAGGCAAAGATCTTTCTGAAACCTGGTCTTGCATATTTGCATCCCCTGAACAGACTGCCAAGGTGAAATTCAAACTTTCTATCTAGTTCCAGGTCCTGGAAACCCACATTTCCTTGCTCTCATAGCCGATGTCCAGCCGGCTGTTGGCAGCCGACCTGGCAGTTCCCAGGGGTTCATTACCGCTGCTGCTGTAATCGGACTTTGTCCTGCCTCCAGCCCTCACACAAGCATCTGGTCCTTCTCTCCCAGACTTAGTAAACCTTTGGAGAGGCCGTTTACATTACGGATAGCCTGATACATTCAGCAAGAGGCAATATATCAGCAATTTAGTTATTGTGGATTAGGTCTCGAATATCCTAGGGATATAATGTTGGTCTTTCTCACCTTGTGTGTAGGAGGACTAATGGTAAATTATCTGGATGGTTTACATTTTCTGGTTTGTATTGCAGCTCCCAAGGACCAATTTATCCTGATTGAATTGCAAACAAGGCTTACTGTCACCTCAGACACAGGGGCCAGGTCTCTCCATAAGTGAATTCAGAGCAATTCAGGTTACCCCAAATTCTTCCTGGTGATGGGATAATGGCATAAATCCTGCTAGTGTTTAGACTGGAAATTGTTTGCAGCAACCTGAGCTTGACTGATGGCTGCAATAGCAGGAAGAATCATGATTTGTGTCCTGAGGTGAGGGTGGGAAGAGCTGGAAGCCCGGCCCTTCTGCTGCAGCCTCTGCCGGTGGGCACACCGCAGACACTGTGCTTGCAGGGAGGTTTTGGAACATGGGAGTCGTGCTGGTGACCCGCCTTGGCACTGGCTTGTCAGCATCCGGGGTGCCAGTAGTTTTTCTGTGCTGAGTGGGCAGCTGTGGCCGGAGGCCCAGGCTCTCTTTGGGCTAGAAAGCAAGGAAACAAGGAGGAAAAAGTGTGTGCTTGTCTGGTTTGTGTTGTGGCCTCAAGGCTTCCCATGGCACTTCCCTGCCCTTGCGCTGAACAAGCCCCAAGAGATGGGGTACGTGGCGGCAGCATAAGCTTCACGCTGGCTCTTGGCACGCTGGGGCTGTTTGGTCCCTAAGAATATCCCTGCTCCCGTCGCCGCACCGAGGGGACTTTGCCTAAACTGTGAGTGTTGAGTGTTGTGTAAACACTGCAGGACACGGAGCAGTTCAGCGTGTACTTCCTGCGAGCGTGCTTCACCTGCAAACCCGCCGTAATTAAAAACAAGGGGCAGCCACACCAGGGCAGCGGCACCGTGCCCCCTCCAGCGCAGCTGGCACTCAGCACTAATTTGGGGAGAGTTTGGACCGTGCTGTACTGACGCTGCCCTGCTCACACCAGGGTCCTCCGGCTGTGCTGTGCCATGCATTGCCACACCGTGCCATGCTAGCTGTCCGGAGGGTCCCCCCTCGCCGGGCTGCCTGTGCTGCCTCACCCCTACGCAGGGGACCCCGCGCCGTGCCCAGGTCCCTGCATGTGTGCGCAGTGGAGAGGGAGGCTGTGGGGTGGGGTGGGATCCCCCCTCCGCTCTGGTAAACACTCCCAACAGCCCAGCTTAAGCACTTGACAGTGTTTATAAAGCAGCTTGCAGCAAACAGACTTGGAAGTGCAGAACAAGTTGGTGTTTACACAAGTGACTAATTATTTATTTGAAAATCCTGTGGATGAGCCGTGGGCTGTAACGACAAGCACATGGGGAGCGCTGCGCTCCTGCCCCAGCAGCGCTCGGCAGAGTCGCAGCAGGGGCACGGTGAAAAGTTCAAAGCCATCAGGGCAGGAGGACGACGGCACGCTCTGCAGCGCCCGATGGTTTCCAAGCATCACCAGCAGACGTGAGCCAGAGCTGCCATGAGGTGCCTGCTCCAGGGCAGATCTCGGCGTCGAGGCACGTGCTGCTACAAGGCCCAGCAGCGCGTGGGTCACATCTCCCTGCAGCAGCTGACTCGAGATGCTGCCAGCCTGCTACCGCTGACACGGGCAGCCCTCTTCGTTCAGGTATTTTGCTGCCATAGCCATAACCGCCCTACAGCTGGGCAGGGGCAGGGGAGCTGCTCCGGCCGGTGGCCCCTCAGCAGGTGCCCTGCCCCACCGTGGGCATGGGAGGGGGCCGGCACGCTGGGGCCCACGTCCATCCCGCGGGCAGCACATGGGCTGCGGCCGGGCTTCGTTCCAGCACCATTGCCTCTGGCCATTTGGGGCATCAGCGATTGCGCCGTTGTTATAAAGGGATTAAAAGCATTTTCTGTTTTGTTTGACCTCACAGAGCGAATGTTGTCACCTTTATTCCCACACAACAGCAGCCATTGGCGGGGCTTTGCTCTGCCAGCTCCGAAGAGAAGAGCACGGCCCTGCCTGGCAGTGCCAGAGCTCTGGGTGCAGCCCGGAGGTCGCCCGTCCTGCAGGCCACCCACAGGGCACACGGAAAACCACCTCTGGGGTCATTTCCCGGGGGAGCGGCACACTGCTCCGCAGCAGCCCTGCCCGCGCTGTCTCCCCTGGGGTCTGGTAGGAGCAAGGTCTTGGCCGATCCAGGGCAAGGATGGGGCACGCAGCAGCTCCCGGACTGTCTGCGCCCGGAGCCCTGCGCACTGGGCTACCGTCTGGCAATTTCTCACCGCACTGGACTTTATTTGCTCTCCAAGAAGTTGACACAAGGCAATTGGTTTGTTGCCCAACCTTGCTGTCTTGTGGCCCTGTTCTGCCACACGTGTTGGGCAACTCACCGCTGCCGCTTGGCGAGGGCAGCGCGGCGCTTACAGCCACGCTTGCTGCCGAACGCTGGGCTTCCTCCTCCGGCACGGCCATGCAAGAGCTGGTAAGCCCTGGGAAGAGCAGCTCCTGCGCTTGGCCCCGCTCCGCGCTGCCTCTGCCCGCACAGGCAGCGCTGACCCTTCCCTGCTGCTCCAGGGGAATGGGAGCTGGGAGGTTTGGAAATTCCCTCCGAGCAGAAATGCGGCATTTCGGGCAGCTCGTGGGACGATCCCGCCCCGTCCCCAGACAGCCCCGTCTCTGGCTGGGGACTGCAGGCTCGCTTTCTGCTCGCCTCAACCACCAGCCCCAGAGGTGCCCACTTGATGGGAAACATCTTGCGCGCTTGGCAGGCCGCAGAGGCCATCTGCTCCGCGAGGAGGGGCGGCCGAGGGGGACTGGCACTATTTTAAACAAGTTACAGCTATAACCGTATGCAGCATTGGCAGATGGCAAAGCTGCGTTAGGCCCTTCTACGTGTGCTGACTGTTATTAATCAACTGTGGATGAGGTTGGAGGGCATAAGCTTGTGGATGAGGTTGGAGGGCAATTCGCCCTGCTCCGCTCCGGATGCCACCGCTGCCTCCACCCTCTGCGCACTGCTCCCCCATTTCGCCCCATGGCTTCCGTGCTCGGCCACTGCAGCGCAGAGCCCAGCCATTACAGGAGCGATGTCAACCGTCGAGTTAATCTGTTCTCCTCTTCCTTTGCAGTTCCTGCGAGTGCACTTGAAAACGGCAAGCAGCTAACGCTGGCTGCCAGAGCCCCCAGATGGGACTAGAGCCGAGCTGCTGCTCTTCTTACGGGGATGAAGGTAGAACCATGTTACCTGCTACCTAAGCTCGCTGTTGCTGATGTAGTTTGTGGATATGGTCCCATACCAGGCTTCGTGCACAGACTCTCAGCTCTGATCCCGCCTGAGACATTTTAGCAGCAGCAGAGAGATCCCCAGCTGTGGAGTGGGCTCCTCCGACCACCCTGCGACGGAGGAGCTGCAGCGCTGGAGAGTTACTATGCAGCTTGGACTGTTTGTGGTGGTGGTTTTTCTAAGCTCGATGGATCTAACAGGCAGCAGCAAAGTGGTGAAGGGCAAGAGGCAAAGACGAAGTATGTATGAAACGCTTTTCTTCTCTACTTCTTCTCATGATGCTGTACAGTTCGTGCAGACGGTGAATGTGTTGACCAACACAGAGAGCTGGGCAGAGCCTCGGGGTGCCCCCCGAGCCCTCGGAGCAACCCGAATCCCACTCCTGTGCAGAGATGTGCACTGCCCTGTCCCGCTGGAGCTGCCACAGCCCCGAGCCGTGGGCAATTGCCCCAGTGCCCGCAGGCAGCGCAGGGCAGGGACGGGGAGGAGCTGCTCCCAGGGCTGCAGCCCCCGGGTGAGCTGGCACCCACAGCTGCGCTCGCAGCCGGAGGAGTTCACTCTGCAGAGAGGGACCGGGTTGGTCTCCCCGCTTCTGACAGTGCCTCGGTTGCCGTGGTCCCCACGGGCACTGAGCAGGCTGGCAGCGGTGCGCATCATGCCCTGCGCCCTGCCAAGGCCGGCAGCCTCTGGGCCCCCGCCATTAGCACGCACCTTCCTGGGAGAAGTGAGGGAAGGGAAGGGAGCATGTGAGCACAAGCCGTGTGTCGCTCCCCATCCGCCTCCTCAGCCCTGCTCCGGCTCCCACGCCACTCTGTCCTTCCGCTGCGGCCATCCCATCCCGCCCAGAGCCCCCCGGCAGGCTCTGCCGCGGGCAGCAGCCATGTACAGCCGCGTCGGCCGTGGGGCGGCCGGGCCATGGTGGGACCCGAGGTGCTCAGGGAGGAACAGTTTTAATTATCCCTCCAGCCCGGATGGTCCTTGGCCGGTCCCAACCTGGGGCTCACGCAGGACAACCAGGCTGAATCAGCACACGAGCAGCCACATGGGTTTGCCCTCATTTTATGTAAGCTAGTTTTAGAACTGTTTTACGTTAAAACTGTTTTAAATTAAATTATATTAAAATGATTTTATATTGAAGTTGCAACTGCTGAGCCCTGTGAGAACAAGGAAAACTTGATGTCATGGCTAATGCTATAAAGTGCCGTTTCCAGCGTGGGCCCGGTTTATTCCTTTGCCATAGAAGCAAACCTCAGCACCGCGGCCCAGCGCTGCAGGAGGGATGGGGCCGGAGCCCCTGGGGTCCCTGCCTGCGGGGGCCAGGGGCCAAAATTGCAAGGGGAGGTCCCGGTCCAGACCCAGCAAACCCTCCTGGCAGCCGGGCACTGAGGGTCCGCGGGGCTGGGGACCCCCCTCTGCTTTCTGTTTCATTTCCCGAGGCTGCGGCAGCCTCCGCGCCCACGAACCCAGCAATGGGGCAGCAGCGGAGCTGCCGGGTTCTCGGGTCGCTGCGAGGGGAGAGGGAAGTTTCCTTACCTCTCGGTCTGGTGTGTGAACACTGTGGTGCTCCGCGCTTGCTTTTGAAGTGTAGTAAACACAGTATTTAAAATAATGTATTTTTAAATACACGGCTTTTCTATAAACAAGGACACTGCTTGCATAATAAACTAATAAAAATAACCTGCATTCTAGCCTGCAAAGAATGCTGTTGGTTTCAAAACAAGCAGCATTTTATATGATAATTAAAAGCAGAAAACTCTCAAGACATGGGATTGAGTATTTTTCTTGGACTGAACTTAGGAGCAGAGAACACATCTCTATTTTGGGGGCAGTGAAATCTCCTGTGCTGCCAGACATAGTTAACATAAGCAGGGTCAGAGCGAGATCTAGCTTGGGACGCAGCCTGGCCTGAAGCGCAGCGCAGAATGAGCCAGGCGCGTTTGCTCCAGCACCGCACAGCTCTGGTCCCCGCTCGTCCTGCAGTGTGTCCGTAGCTCAGTGGGCCGCACCGCCAGCTCCAAGAGGGGACTTGGCGGTGAGGCGCTGGCCCACCCGGGCGCGTGTCCCCCGCGGGCGCCCACCCAGCGCGGGCGGCAGGGCCGATGGACGGGGCTGGGAGGCAGGGGCTTCTGGGGAGGCAGCGCTGGGACTCTGCGGAGAGTCGGTGGCCGCTTCTGGGTCCCACTCTTCACTGCTGCCGCTGTCGTGACCCTCGTGCCTGTGCTTGGCGCGGCGCTGGCACCCGTGGGCATTGGGCACAGGGCCGTGATGCCTGGCCAGAGCAGTGCCTGGAGCTGCAGCGAGCGTGTCAGTGCAGCAGGGCCCCAGCCCTCAGGCTGCCCCGGTCCCTGCCGTTCCTACCAGTGGTGCCAGTGTTTTGGGGCCAAAGCCGGTGCGTGCAGAGCCCAGCCATGCAGGCGAGCAGTAACCGGTGCCTCTCTCTTGCTCTTCCAGTTAGCACCGAGCTGAGTCAGGGCTGTGCCAGAGGCTGCGACCTGTGTTCTGAGTTCAATGGGTGCCTGAGATGCTCCCCCAAACTCTTCATCCTTCTGGAGAGGAATGATATCCGGCAAATTGGGATTTGCTTACCATCGTGTCCACTGGGATACTTTGGCCTTCGCAATACAGACATGAACAAGTGCATCAGTGAGTACGGAGGTGGGAGGGAAACGGACGAAACACGGGAGGGTGGCGGTGCTTTGCAGTGCTTTGCAGGGATTGTGCCACCTCCGGTCGGGTGGGAGGAGATGCTCTGGCTGCATCGAAGGGGAGAAGGTGGTGCTGAGCAGGGCAGTGATCTACCCAGGGAATAACCCCATAATTTATGCCCATGTTGGCTAATGTGCCTTGGGTGCCTGGGTGCTTCCCCGCCGCGGTGCTGCGCAGCCGGTGCAGAGTGCAGCCAGGCTGAGATGCTCCTTCCCTTTGACCAGCCGCTAGATCCTGCCCAAACGGTGCCCTCAGAAGCTGGGTAAGCATCCACTGCCCCCACATCAGCCCTTCCATGCAGGTTTTGACTTGAGTTCTGGCCTTCATGGTCTTTGAGAGCCTCTGTGGGCCTCTCCGTGCTGCGGGCAGGTGGTGGTAATGGACCAGTGGTCCAATTGAGCAGAGGACCACCAGCAAAGCCTTCAGGGCTGGGTACCCCATCGCAGCATGCTCAGCACCGCGCAGGTACGCTGGCATCCTGCAGGACATTTGGGAAGCTCTGTTAGCTGGGCTGCCAGACTGGCACCCTCTTTCTTTGGGAGGGAGGAGGNGGGCCCCAGCCCTCAGGCTGCCCCGGTCCCTGCCGTTCCTACCAGTGGTGCCAGTGTTTTGGGGCCAAAGCCGGTGCGTGCAGAGCCCAGCCATGCAGGCGAGCAGTAACCGGTGCCTCTCTCTTGCTCTTCCAGTTAGCACCGAGCTGAGTCAGGGCTGTGCCAGAGGCTGCGACCTGTGTTCTGAGTTCAATGGGTGCCTGAGATGCTCCCCCAAACTCTTCATCCTTCTGGAGAGGAATGATATCCGGCAAATTGGGATTTGCTTACCATCGTGTCCACTGGGATACTTTGGCCTTCGCAATACAGACATGAACAAGTGCATCAGTGAGTACGGAGGTGGGAGGGAAACGGACGAAACACGGGAGGGTGGCGGTGCTTTGCAGTGCTTTGCAGGGATTGTGCCACCTCCGGTCGGGTGGGAGGAGATGCTCTGGCTGCATCGAAGGGGAGAAGGTGGTGCTGAGCAGGGCAGTGATCTACCCAGGGAATAACCCCATAATTTATGCCCATGTTGGCTAATGTGCCTTGGGTGCCTGGGTGCTTCCCCGCCGCGGTGCTGCGCAGCCGGTGCAGAGTGCAGCCAGGCTGAGATGCTCCTTCCCTTTGACCAGCCGCTAGATCCTGCCCAAACGGTGCCCTCAGAAGCTGGGTAAGCATCCACTGCCCCCACATCAGCCCTTCCATGCAGGTTTTGACTTGAGTTCTGGCCTTCATGGTCTTTGAGAGCCTCTGTGGGCCTCTCCGTGCTGCGGGCAGGTGGTGGTAATGGACCAGTGGTCCAATTGAGCAGAGGACCACCAGCAAAGCCTTCAGGGCTGGGTACCCCATCGCAGCATGCTCAGCACCGCGCAGGTACGCTGGCATCCTGCAGGACATTTGGGAAGCTCTGTTAGCTGGGCTGCCAGACTGGCACCCTCTTTCTTTGGGAGGGAGGAGGAGAGGGGAGATCCTTTCAGCTTTGTAGGTACTGCTCGCACAAGTACGTTTTCTTCTCTCCTCTGCCCCTTCACCATAGCCAAGCAGCTCTCTGAATGAGATCCTTGGCCTGGGGCTGGCTCTCTCAGCCAGAGCACCAGAAAGAAGCTGGACATGGAAAAACGCAATCACTTCCCTGGCAGTTTCATGCAAACCACCCTCATGGCCACATTTCCATCTAACTCCGTTTCTTTGCAGACCGTACTGTAGCTGCANGCTCCCCCAAACTCTTCATCCTTCTGGAGAGGAATGATATCCGGCAAATTGGGATTTGCTTACCATCGTGTCCACTGGGATACTTTGGCCTTCGCAATACAGACATGAACAAGTGCATCAGTGAGTACGGAGGTGGGAGGGAAACGGACGAAACACGGGAGGGTGGCGGTGCTTTGCAGTGCTTTGCAGGGATTGTGCCACCTCCGGTCGGGTGGGAGGAGATGCTCTGGCTGCATCGAAGGGGAGAAGGTGGTGCTGAGCAGGGCAGTGATCTACCCAGGGAATAACCCCATAATTTATGCCCATGTTGGCTAATGTGCCTTGGGTGCCTGGGTGCTTCCCCGCCGCGGTGCTGCGCAGCCGGTGCAGAGTGCAGCCAGGCTGAGATGCTCCTTCCCTTTGACCAGCCGCTAGATCCTGCCCAAACGGTGCCCTCAGAAGCTGGGTAAGCATCCACTGCCCCCACATCAGCCCTTCCATGCAGGTTTTGACTTGAGTTCTGGCCTTCATGGTCTTTGAGAGCCTCTGTGGGCCTCTCCGTGCTGCGGGCAGGTGGTGGTAATGGACCAGTGGTCCAATTGAGCAGAGGACCACCAGCAAAGCCTTCAGGGCTGGGTACCCCATCGCAGCATGCTCAGCACCGCGCAGGTACGCTGGCATCCTGCAGGACATTTGGGAAGCTCTGTTAGCTGGGCTGCCAGACTGGCACCCTCTTTCTTTGGGAGGGAGGAGGAGAGGGGAGATCCTTTCAGCTTTGTAGGTACTGCTCGCACAAGTACGTTTTCTTCTCTCCTCTGCCCCTTCACCATAGCCAAGCAGCTCTCTGAATGAGATCCTTGGCCTGGGGCTGGCTCTCTCAGCCAGAGCACCAGAAAGAAGCTGGACATGGAAAAACGCAATCACTTCCCTGGCAGTTTCATGCAAACCACCCTCATGGCCACATTTCCATCTAACTCCGTTTCTTTGCAGACCGTACTGTAGCTGCAGCTGGAGCAGTTGACACAGGACGTTGTTCTTTGCACTGTCCCACTTTGGCTGACTGATGCACAAGCTGAACACCAGCCCAAACCTTTTCCACCCTGCCTGATTTTGGTCTGGCAGCGGCTGCTGCTGGCTATGAAAGCTGCAGCACAGTGGCTCTGTCCTGTACCAGGGAACGGCACAAAGAAAACTGACTTCTGAGTAGCACAACGTGGCCTGGCGGGACGCTCAGAGGCTCGCCCTGGCTGCTGGCAGACCCCTTGGAGCCAGGAGCAATCCCCAGTTAGCAGGGAAGAGCTTCCTGAGTCTTTTGCTCGNCCTTGGGTGCCTGGGTGCTTCCCCGCCGCGGTGCTGCGCAGCCGGTGCAGAGTGCAGCCAGGCTGAGATGCTCCTTCCCTTTGACCAGCCGCTAGATCCTGCCCAAACGGTGCCCTCAGAAGCTGGGTAAGCATCCACTGCCCCCACATCAGCCCTTCCATGCAGGTTTTGACTTGAGTTCTGGCCTTCATGGTCTTTGAGAGCCTCTGTGGGCCTCTCCGTGCTGCGGGCAGGTGGTGGTAATGGACCAGTGGTCCAATTGAGCAGAGGACCACCAGCAAAGCCTTCAGGGCTGGGTACCCCATCGCAGCATGCTCAGCACCGCGCAGGTACGCTGGCATCCTGCAGGACATTTGGGAAGCTCTGTTAGCTGGGCTGCCAGACTGGCACCCTCTTTCTTTGGGAGGGAGGAGGAGAGGGGAGATCCTTTCAGCTTTGTAGGTACTGCTCGCACAAGTACGTTTTCTTCTCTCCTCTGCCCCTTCACCATAGCCAAGCAGCTCTCTGAATGAGATCCTTGGCCTGGGGCTGGCTCTCTCAGCCAGAGCACCAGAAAGAAGCTGGACATGGAAAAACGCAATCACTTCCCTGGCAGTTTCATGCAAACCACCCTCATGGCCACATTTCCATCTAACTCCGTTTCTTTGCAGACCGTACTGTAGCTGCAGCTGGAGCAGTTGACACAGGACGTTGTTCTTTGCACTGTCCCACTTTGGCTGACTGATGCACAAGCTGAACACCAGCCCAAACCTTTTCCACCCTGCCTGATTTTGGTCTGGCAGCGGCTGCTGCTGGCTATGAAAGCTGCAGCACAGTGGCTCTGTCCTGTACCAGGGAACGGCACAAAGAAAACTGACTTCTGAGTAGCACAACGTGGCCTGGCGGGACGCTCAGAGGCTCGCCCTGGCTGCTGGCAGACCCCTTGGAGCCAGGAGCAATCCCCAGTTAGCAGGGAAGAGCTTCCTGAGTCTTTTGCTCGCGTCAGACTACATGCATGATGGCTTTGTGTTTTGGTTTTTTTTCCCCCAGAATGCAAAATTGAGAACTGTGAGTCCTGTTTCAGTCGAAACTTTTGCACAAAATGTAAGGAAGGTTTGTATTTGCACAAAGGGAGATGTTACGTCACATGCCCCGAAGGCTACTCTGCTGCCAACGGCACCATGGAGTGCAGCAGTCCTGGTAAGTGATGCTCGGGCACCTTTCACTGAGCTCTTTGTGCGTCTGTCGGGCCCAGCCGCATCTATTGCTGCAGTTTGGTTTAGATGATAAAACGAACCCCTTGGATGACGCCCATGTCAAGCAGGTGACGGTACAGCCAGACCCAGCCCTTCAGAGGGCAGAGCCCTCTGGAAACCAGCCTAGACGGGGAGCAGCACCCCAGCATTGCTGCCATGTGTTGGTGAGGCGTGGTATGGTACGGCACGGCACGAAAGTTGTGCGGTACGGCAAGGAAGGGGGTGCCTTGAAAACTTAAGAAGCTGCTGGGGAAACGCACATACCNCCTCTGTGGGCCTCTCCGTGCTGCGGGCAGGTGGTGGTAATGGACCAGTGGTCCAATTGAGCAGAGGACCACCAGCAAAGCCTTCAGGGCTGGGTACCCCATCGCAGCATGCTCAGCACCGCGCAGGTACGCTGGCATCCTGCAGGACATTTGGGAAGCTCTGTTAGCTGGGCTGCCAGACTGGCACCCTCTTTCTTTGGGAGGGAGGAGGAGAGGGGAGATCCTTTCAGCTTTGTAGGTACTGCTCGCACAAGTACGTTTTCTTCTCTCCTCTGCCCCTTCACCATAGCCAAGCAGCTCTCTGAATGAGATCCTTGGCCTGGGGCTGGCTCTCTCAGCCAGAGCACCAGAAAGAAGCTGGACATGGAAAAACGCAATCACTTCCCTGGCAGTTTCATGCAAACCACCCTCATGGCCACATTTCCATCTAACTCCGTTTCTTTGCAGACCGTACTGTAGCTGCAGCTGGAGCAGTTGACACAGGACGTTGTTCTTTGCACTGTCCCACTTTGGCTGACTGATGCACAAGCTGAACACCAGCCCAAACCTTTTCCACCCTGCCTGATTTTGGTCTGGCAGCGGCTGCTGCTGGCTATGAAAGCTGCAGCACAGTGGCTCTGTCCTGTACCAGGGAACGGCACAAAGAAAACTGACTTCTGAGTAGCACAACGTGGCCTGGCGGGACGCTCAGAGGCTCGCCCTGGCTGCTGGCAGACCCCTTGGAGCCAGGAGCAATCCCCAGTTAGCAGGGAAGAGCTTCCTGAGTCTTTTGCTCGCGTCAGACTACATGCATGATGGCTTTGTGTTTTGGTTTTTTTTCCCCCAGAATGCAAAATTGAGAACTGTGAGTCCTGTTTCAGTCGAAACTTTTGCACAAAATGTAAGGAAGGTTTGTATTTGCACAAAGGGAGATGTTACGTCACATGCCCCGAAGGCTACTCTGCTGCCAACGGCACCATGGAGTGCAGCAGTCCTGGTAAGTGATGCTCGGGCACCTTTCACTGAGCTCTTTGTGCGTCTGTCGGGCCCAGCCGCATCTATTGCTGCAGTTTGGTTTAGATGATAAAACGAACCCCTTGGATGACGCCCATGTCAAGCAGGTGACGGTACAGCCAGACCCAGCCCTTCAGAGGGCAGAGCCCTCTGGAAACCAGCCTAGACGGGGAGCAGCACCCCAGCATTGCTGCCATGTGTTGGTGAGGCGTGGTATGGTACGGCACGGCACGAAAGTTGTGCGGTACGGCAAGGAAGGGGGTGCCTTGAAAACTTAAGAAGCTGCTGGGGAAACGCACATACCCTTCGAGCCCACGGTGGGGGAGAGGTGCCACGGTGCGCAAGGGCTCCGGGAACTCCGGAGGCAGCAATGGAGAAATGGGAGTTACTGCTGGCCTCTCTTGTCATCTGGCAGCACAATGTGAAATGAGTGAGTGGGGGCCCTGGGGGCCCTGCTCCAAGAAGAGGAAGCTCTGTGGCTTCAAGAAGGGCAATGAAGACCGAACGCGGCGGATTCTGCAGGCTCCCTCCGGAGATGTTTCCCTGTGTCCTGCCACCACGGAGGTGCGGAGATGCACTGTGCAGAAGAACCAGTGCCCTGAAGGTGAGCAGATGGGGAAAATCTCACTGTCCCTCCCCGGCACCCTTTATTTGTCAGGTACAAGTACCCAGCCAGTTGTCCAGCATCGGAAATGCTCTGTGCATCTCACTACCCTTCTACGGTACAGGGAGTACAATGTGACAGCAGATAGAAAGACCCCTGGGTGGAAGCCGCACAGACCCCCGGGTGGGTGATCCTTAGCACGATTTGCCGAGTGTTCCATGGGCTTTCAGGTATTTTAGCTTCTTCCCTGACCAGAGAGCAGCAAGGCAGCTGAGCAGCTGAAGGTGCACGCCCGTGCGCTGCGGTGACAGGAGTCTTCTCCGCTACCGGAATGCTTAGGTCTGTGTTTTTCCCAGGAATTAGAGTGCCTTCAGGACGAATGGTGGTTTGGTCATCCTCTTAGGGAATGGACAAGGATTGCAGCTGGGTTGAGTGTTTTGAGGGAAACCAGGTCTCAGCAGTGACTAACAGCACCGGGATCAAACAGCCGGGCAGGGGGAGGCAGACACAGCCGATCTGTTCTTCTGCTGCACACGGCAGCGTGCGTTAGCTAAGGGGTTGGGTACGCAGCTGCAGAGAAATGCAAGTGTTAACACTTCCACCGGAGTCCGACAATTACAAAGCTAAATCGTGGTTTGATCCCTCTGCCCTGTTTATATTTTGGCAACAGCTTGCGATGCGAAGCGCAGCCAGGCAGATAGGGCGGCTCTTGAGGGCCGCAGGCCCTTCGGGCCACCCCCGACAGCAGCGGCCGCGGGCCAGCTCGCTCTGCCAGAGAGCCTCACGATGCACCTTTGCTTTACTGCAGGGAAAAGGAAGAAGAAGGAAGAGCAAGGAAAGCAAGATAATGCGAATGGGAACAGAAATCGGAAGGACACCAAAGACGCTAAGTCGGGCACCAAGAAGAGGAAGAGCAAACAGAGAGGGGCCGCGGTCCCCCCGACATCCGCTAGCCCTGCCCAGTAGCTGCCCCTTTACGTCACCTGACGGCAAGACTTCATTGCTGCTATGTATATGAAAGCTTTATTGAACTAGAGCACTGCTACACAACACGTACACACGTCCAGAAAGACAGACATATACTCCCAGACTGACCCACAGACCCAACAGAAACCACACACGCAATACTTAAGGAGGCCGCACACACACCCAGCACCGAGGGCCGCAGAAGGACGCTGCTGGGAAGAGGAGTGGGAGCGCACACGGTGGGAAGCCCACCCCGCCCAGGGCTCCACGGGGGACGCTGCGGGGAGGAGAGGTGGGGTGTGAGTCCGTGAAGGACCCAGACATGAGACTTCATGACAAAAGCCCTCAGCTTGAGGCCGGCCGCATGGCCCCAGCGCAGCATGGCTGCAGCCAGCGGGACGGGACTGGACCCGCACGGCCGCTCTCCCCGACCTGGGACCCGGACTCATGCAAAGGCAGTGGCCTCTTTCTCTTCCCCCCACCCTTTATTTTGTGTTTTAAGCTGTATTACTTTATCGTTGCAAATACATGTTAAACGTTTGTGGTAAGAGGTCAGTGGTATCTGCCCTGAATCTGCTTCAAAGAGTTATTTCAAATTAAAAATCAAAAACCAAAATGACAACCAGCTTCCTGAGTGTGTGGTTCATGCCTTGGCCCCTATGGAGGCTGGTGTCCCACAGGACAGAGACTCACTTGTGGAAGGGAATCTCACCAAAGCTTTAAGAAAATCCCAGAAAATGTTGCCAGCTGCACTGCAGCCACAAATCAGCCGCCCGGCGCTCTCAGGACCCCAGCTGTGCTCCGCGGAGCCCCCGAGGAATTCCCCACCGAAGGCTCTGGTGATCGTGCAGCAGATTGAGAAAATGAGAGGTTACAACAAACCGCAGGTTGCCGAAACATTGTGGCTCTGCTCGTAAAGTCACAGCTGCGGGACTCCATCCTGAGCTAGGGACACGCTCGTCCGTCTGCCTGGACATCACCCAGGCGTGTAGCAGGAGGGCGGGCAGGCGGGAGGGGGAAGGCACAGATCAGGCTCTGCAGAAGCAAAGAAAACCATTAAGTTTGGTAGAAACAACTGGTCTGCATGCCGCCGACGGGAATTCCCTGGATTCAGCACAAGCGCTCCTGCTGTGCAAGAGCCAACAGCTGGGCACAGGAACCGGGACGAGGACGGTGCGGGACAGAGACTTAGTGGGACCTGTGCAGGGTGCACGTGAGCGCTGCCTTCTCTGCACCGAGAGCTTTACCCTCAGCAGCGTCACGAGGTGGCACGCCGCTTGGTTGCCCTTATATTTTAAAGTGTGCTTCCTCGATACAAATCTGTGCAGACATTTAATTCCTCTAGAGTTCAGCAAAAGCCCCCTGGTCCTGAGGGATGGAGCCAGGGGAGGTGCCGTGGCTCCCAGAGATGTTCCCCGGGCGGATCAGTGACGTGCTGCTGAAGCTCCTAGCTCCCCTGGTAGGGCGATGGGCAGGCAAAAACTCAGCCCAAAGCTAAACCTGGCTTTCGTACCACCTTCTCTGCTGCGCGGTTTTGGAGGACAGAGCGAGCCAGCAAGCGTGCAGGGACGCCTGCGGGAGAGCCCCTCGCTCACTCCGACGGGTCACCTGCCTGCACCCAGCCATCCTGGTCCTGGCCGGTGAAGAGCCGGCGGTTCGTGCTGCCCGCCGAGGACTCGGCTCCGGCAGAGACACCTGGACTCTCACTTCGCCCCGTTCGCTTTGCGGCTGGTTTGGCTCAGTGCAGGACGTGGGAGCTGCACAGTTGTTTCAGCTCCGGAGCTGTACCAAGCTCTCCGTGACTGCTCTGCTGGCAGCGAAACCTTTCAGCCCATCATCCACTTTGTGTTTAAGTAAACAAGAAGCCGTTATATCTTTTAAAGGGGATTCCATTTCAGCACAATGATAAACGACCAGCATACCAAGCAGAGAGAGAAAGAGGTTCTTAAAAGTCATCCTTGGAGTTGTTTATGGATCGTGTTCAGATGATTCCTGAAAGCCTCCCAGCTGAAAGATCAGCTCTCACTTTATTTTCTAGCCTCAGCTAGCCTGTGAGATAAGTATTTTGGTTGTGCCATGGCGTTGCATGTAAGCAGAACCATTTTCCCCTTCCACTTTTTAGCAGCAATAATCAGTAACCCTTTCACGAACCTCAGCTTGCCAATTCATAAGCGCCTCCTCCCTCCCTCCTGCTGCAGCGTCTCCATCCAGTTCTCAGCAAGGATTAGAGAGAAGCGAGAGTGCATTAGGGAGGTTTTCTACAGGGAGGCTCTCTTCACTGACTGGATTCCCTACAGTAACTCACAGCAATATTAGCACAGCTATTTCAAACCTAAACTGCATATAGTAAATCAACACAACCTATTTTATAGAACTCTCCAGAGTTTTTAGAAAAACTGACAAACTTCTTTCTGTTGTAGCCTTTTCCCTTCTTTCTCCCTTTTTCATACAAAAATGGGAAAGGGAGAAAGGCAAAGGAAAGCTTAAAACGCATCTTAAGAAAATCCAAGATTTTTCAGTATGGGTGATTTTTAAATTAAATTGTTTTAGAAAAAAAAGTGGGGAAATATAAAAACCAAATTTCTTTCCTTTTTTTAATCAGCTCGAGAATTGTGCTTATTCCCACTCTCAGAGAGCTGATTCATTTATGAATTTAGAAACATCTTGCCTTCGACCAACGTGATTTGCACGCTGAGCTCCACAGCCCGAGCCGGAGATTTCCTTAGATAGGTTGCTGCCATCTCAACTCCCATGCCCATGAACGCTCCCTTTCAGCCCACCAAATAAAATCTGTTGCGGTGTTCTCTCCGTGGCATCACTGTAAAATATGCTTCTTTAAACAAACAAATCAATAAATGGGTTTGCTGAACAAGCTTTGTTTGCTTTATTCACCAAAACTGGAGCCAAATCCCAACTCACTACAAACGTCTGGGAAGGGGGAGTCTCTCCTAGGTAACTTCTCTCTACCCACTGCCACCCAGATGCCGCACGTGCCCGGACAGATCATGGCATGGAAACGTCGCTGAGCAGGCTTCTGCGTGTGTTCACCTCCTGTACTTGGACCACCGGGTTGCTGAACTGAAGAAGCAGTTGCTAGATGCACAGAGAGAGAGATCCTTGTCAGAATCTCCACTGCATAGAAAACACCTTCACTTTTACTGAACAGCCTGGTGTTTATTCACTGGACAGAATTCTACCCAAAATCTGCAGTTTCCAGGCAACTCACTTAGGTTTGGGGTAATTCATCCCACGTAACAGCGAACAGAGGGCGAGGAATTACACAGTAACACCTTGCAATCGTGGGTTTGGAATGTTGAATTTCTATCTCATTTGCTGAGATTTAGGAGGTACAGCAGACAAATTTCACCAAACACAGGTTGGTTGTATTATGTTCTTATCCTCTCTGTGTAATATAAATCCGTATTTTTCATCAGCTACAGTCAAGTTAAATGTGTGCACACATACTCCTCGAACAGTAATTTAGTGGCTTTCTACCCCCGTGGAGATGGAGGCCATGTATATACTTTTTAGTTCGTGTTTACATTACAATGATTTCTCACTCAGAAGAAATCTTAGCTTTGATTAAAGGAAATAGAGTGGGATAGTGAAACAGGTTATCCCTGACACTATTATTTGGATTACATTGTCTGAGAACATTACAAGGGGTATTTTATATATATTTACAGATTTTATTAAGTCAGTAGTCTTCACAGAAAGAGATGTTAGGCATAACATTTAAAAAAAACCCTCTATTAAAATTACAGAAATACCAGCTGCATCTGTCACCATAAATAAATCACGCCGATGGCATTTATATACACGATAATATATTATACCCAACTGAATGCCAAACCACAGTTTAGATGGAGCCGCTTGCCAGAACCTCCATGATTCTTGAAGAGTAGCAGAAAAGAAAGAGGCACGCAGGTAGACAATTTATTGTCACTTACAGCACGAGCTAAAACGCCTGGTTAGACCCTCACCTGCCACTCGCCACTGAAACGGCCTGCAAAAGGCCATGTCGGACCCTGCGACGCGCGAGGCTAACGTGCATGGTGCGGCACGCGCGGCTTTCCGGAAAAGAAGTGACTTTTCATGACTATTCAAATCAAATCACAAAAGTAAAAACATCTATATGTAAATGCTTTAGCTTCCGGATTGCTAGTAAACACTTCATACCTGCGAGAGAGATCTGCAGCGCTGTTGTTCAAAGAGTAAAGCAGGAGGCTCTGCAAGCCTGCGAGAACTGCGCGGGGCTGAGCACAACGTTCGCTGCGAGGGCTCGATCCTGCTCGCGCAGCGCAGGCCGCGCCCTCAAAGCCCTTTTTCACCTTTTAGCCTTTTTGGCTGGACTTGGGATTTTCTCCTCCCTCCACCTTTCCCCTGTTGCTTTCGGTCGCCATTTTGGGAGCAACGCTCCCAAGGCAACGCTCTCTGGGATCGTTTTTGCGTTTTTCCATTAAGGAGCCGTCAAACCTGGAGCCTTTTGCCACGGAGCTCTGCCTCCCACTCTTGTTAGCTACAGCCGTGAAAACCTGTTCCTGAGGAACTGACTCGGGGAAACTACTGCAGTGATAAACCATCTACGATGTCTTCTGGCCGTGCTTGGGATGATTTGAAGCTACGAAACCCGCTTCTGTCCTTGTGCTCTGCACGGAATCACCGCAACAAGGAGAGTAAGATGGCTGATGTTGCCTTTATCCTATTCAATAAACCAAAGTAGCTCAATACCACACCGAGAAAGTGCTCTGAGTACAAGTCCAGCCTTGTTCTGAAGTCTTGGAAATCTATTTTTCCTTCATTTAATTGACAAAATCTGTAGATCATACAAGGAAGACAGTCCCTGCCAAAAAACCAAACATCACTAGTTTTTAATGATACAATGGGAATAACCCCTTAGAACATATGTAATTATGGCGGTGAGTCATTCTGATGGCATCACGTAACCACATTCCCTGGGATTTTGACAAGGAAGAGGCCACGCAAAACTCAAAATGATTTCATTTCAGCAGTGGTCAGGCTCATCATGTCAGCGAAGCTGAGGCCGTTTGGCAGACCCGACAGGCCTGGTGTCTGCCACTAACCCCCCTGTCCCAGCTGGTACGCGGCACGGGCAACATCCTGCTGTAGCCAAATTAAAAAGGAAAAAAAAATAAAGTTAAAAATAGAAACGGGAGGATGCATTAATAGCAAGTGAAAAGCTCGCGAGTCATACAGCAGCATAAAATTAGTTTAGTAGAGTAAAATATCTGACTCATATGTTACCAGACACACAAGTAAACAACCACAACTACAGAGACAGTGCAAGTTAAATACTAACTCTTAGCCCCACTAACGTAATTTTGGTCAGGAAAAACATGAGAGAGAGGAGAGCGCAGCTGAAAGGATGGATTTATTCCAGGCTGAACGCAATTCCCATATGTTACCAGTGTAACCTTTTTTTACGACAGAAAATACAGGATCGTAGCCCACTCCCATTTGCAAGGCTGGGAGAGCGGTGCTGCGACCCCCGCGTTAAAGCTTTCAACAATTAACCCCGAGGCTTTGCCAATAAAAGTTCTCTACGACATAACCTCATGTCTAAAGCTAGCTATTTCTATTCTTTCACAGAAAGAGACAGCAATTTTCTGGATGCACTCCAAGATGTCTTGCTAACAATAAAAAGAGTGTTTTCTTAAGGAAAAGGAAGAAAGAGTGGGGGAGAACAGAGCAAGTATTACTCAACTATTTAGTCTAAAAATCCAAAAATCAAAAGGATCTTCTGACAGATTGGTATCAACTCTAATAGAAAACACACTTGTCCTGGGAAAACTCTTCTACATGAGCCTCGAGTCTGATTGATAGCTTAAACAATTATCTGCAATTTGGAATTAATTTTTTCGGCCCACATCAATGTGTATTTTTAAAATGCCCAAGGCGTAGATAATTTTATTAAGAGAAAAAACAGAAATCGTAGGCTTAACCAAAACAGCCTGAAAATTCAGGGCGGCCATCTTACAAAACATCTCGCAAGTCCTGACTCATTAGGACTTTGTTGTACGACAGGGACTACGCACTACCTAAAAGCCAAACGCCGAAAATCGTTACAAGAACAAAATCTCAGCAGCTCTGTTATTGCTCTGGCTTTAGAAGCGCATTAGCAGAACCAGGAGGAAACGGAACTAGCCACGAACGCTCTGCTGTTAACAAGTATTTAGAGACGACAGGCCCGACCTTCGTCTGGGGAATGATTCCCCAACTTGCCGAGCAGTTTGGCCCCAGCGCAATCGCTGGTATAAGTTAACACCGTTCCAGGGGAGCTTTGTGAAGTCCCCCTAGGTGAGGATCTTTCCAATTTCTATTAAAATGTGGCAGTAGGAGAACGTAGGCTTAGTCTTTCGACGTATAATTTGCCTGAATTTGGTTTTAAGTCACTGCGCTGTCCACGCGGTTCTTTACGTGCACGCGAAAACGCCGGTGGTGTTATTTCTAATTCCAAGAAGGCGTTGCCCGTAACCCAGAAGAAACATCCCCGCGCCGCCCGCGTGCCGGGCGAGCCCAGTGCTCCCAGCAGCCGCCCTGCACCGGCAGCCCAGTTCGCCGACCGCACGCGTTCATGTGCGAATGGAAATGGGCGGCAGTGCCGAGCTCCCCGAGACCTCCCGTTACGTCCCGGGGAACAAACAACGCTCCCCGGGCCATGGCGGGGCTCCTGGCCAGCGCCCTCTCCGAAAGGGCCGGAGCTCCGGACGGGGCCCTCCCCGCCCCCCCCGCTCCCGGAGCGCAG
>VZSC01007370.1:49234-64943 GCA_013398225.1 Steatornis caripensis | reverse complement strand
GGGGGGGGGGGGGGGGGGGGGGGGGGGGGGGGGGGGGGGGGGGGGGGGGGGGGGGGGGGGGGGGGGGGGGGGGGGGGTGCGGAGGAACCGGGGCACCGAGGCGGCGGGGCCGGGCCAGGCCCACGCGTTGCCATGGCGACCCGGGGGGGTCCACGTGGTTGCCAGGGCAAGCGGAGGCGCCTGCGCAGCCGGAAGACTGACTCAGCGGAAGTGCGTCATGGCGCTGCCCCGCACGCCGGAAGTGCTTGTGCCGCCGCTTCCGGCCCGCGAGGCGTGTGTGGCGGAGCGGCCTCCCGGTTCCCCGCGGTCCGGCCGTGAGCGCTGCCCCGCCCCGCCCCGCGTAGGGGGCTCCGGTCTGCACCATGGTGAAGCCACGCTACAAGGGCCGCAGCACCATCAACCCCTCCCGCGCCAGCACCAATCCCGGTACGTGGGGGGGCCGCACCGGGCCGCACCGGGCCGGGCTGCGCCGCGTCGCGTCTTACCGGGCCGCACCGGGCCGGGCTGCGCCGCGTCTTACCGGGCTGGGCCGGGCCGGGCTGGGCTGCGCTGCGCTGTGCTGTACCGGGCCGGGCCGGGCCTGACGCTCTCTTGTCTCCACAGATCGCGTCGGGGGCGCGGGAGGAAACAACATGCGGGACCGAGCCACCATCCGGCGCCTCAACATGTACCGGCAGAAGGAGCGCAGGTGAGCGCGGCTCGGCCCGCGGGAGGTGGCGGGGACGCGGCCCGGCCGCACTGCCGCCGTTACCGGAGCCGCGGGGTGCAGGCAGCTCCGTGCGCCCGCCCGGGCGGGGATACTGGGTGCTTTGGCCGGGCCAGGCGCCCGTAATCGCGCTGTCAGTCACGCTGCTGGGCCGCGCCGTGCGGGACGCACCGGGGCCTTGCGACACAGCGCATCGGGTGGCGCGGGCCAGCATTCCGGCCCTGGGTACCTGCGTGTTCAGCCCGTGTGGCAGACGGAGCCGCACAGAGGGCAGCCGGCCTCGCTGCGTCAGTGACCAAATGCCCGCGTGTTGGCGCAGAGCCGCTCTTTCGCTTCTCCGTGGTAGCACAAGCCGGGCAGCTTTATCTGGAGCCGCAGACACCAGCGGTGGGGATCAGGGAATACAGCTGATAAGCATGTCATGCAGCGCAACTGATGTGACCTCACTGCAGGTTTGTGAACCCCAAAATGCCCAGAATTCCTTCACTTCCAACAAGGGCGTAACTCAAAAGCTCACTTCAAAATGTCTGAAGAGCCTGACTTCCATCCAGCTCCTTCACTGAGAGATACCTCAGCATGCTTGAGAACCGCTGGCTGCGGAGCAGCTCCTGCCCTGCAGACGTGTCTCTGCCGTGTTGTAGATGCTGCAGGGGTTTCTGAGAGCCCTGGTTCGGATTAGCAGTTTTGTTTTGTTTTGCCAGATTTCACTTTGTTTTGAAAGCAGACTGGGAAATATGTGTTTTTAAAAATTACTAAACTCAAGCCAGATCTCGATTTGGAAATTACCTTGAGTGCTCTGCACCAGCTGGTGGGTAGAGCTGATTGAAAACTTCCCTGTGAACCCAGGAGAGGAGAAAGCAGTGTTTACCAGGGAATGGTACTTTGCATTTGCACCCTAGTAAGCCATTCCTGGTTTGGCGTAAGCAGCCTTTGTTGAGAGTCTGGTCAGGCTGAGTGAGGCTTGGGCATGTGCACTGGCTGAGCTCAGCTCTTCTGTTCCAGTTTGAGTTAAGGGGCCGTTACAGGCAGTCCCGCCTCCGGCAACAGTCGCAGGGACACCAGGTCTATATGAAGGGACTTTCTGAATTTTGTGGATGTGCTTCTGGTCTAGTGGACAAAAGTGCTACAGGGGTATGTGCGGCCCTGGGTATTCACGTGTGTTCTCATTTTTCACTTAGAAACAAACACGGTAAAGTGATTAAGCCTCTGCAGTATCAGTCAACGGTGGCACCAGGCACAGTTGCAAGAGTGGAACCAAATATTAAATGGTTTGGTGAGTTGGGTTTTTTTTTTAAACTTTCAGACTAAACAAACTTAAAAACTGTTGAACTTCATGTGTTTGGAGGGTGTTTATTTCGGAATTGTGCTCTCAGTGCTGTGTGGGACAGATAGTGAAAATGCAGGTGAAGGACCCGTACTGCAGGCACGGGCATGGGCTCACACGTTGCCTGTACCTGTACTTCGGGTGTTTGTTCTCCATGCACTCCTCTAAAGTGCGGTTATTCTGCTTCCTTCAGTCATTTTCTGGGTGTAGGTATGTTGTAGCCTGTGTAAAGCATCCTAGGGATGCTTTTAAAATTTTCTTTAAATGGTGGGAGAGAAAGGATTGGCTTGTTCATGCTGATTTGGGGTTTGTCTCAAGTAAAATCCTCTGTTTTTTGTCACTGGTATTTTTGATTCCAGGTGCAGTATTAATATTTTATTAGTGTACCCGGGCTCTCTGCAGCAGTTAAGATGAGCCATGGTCAGGTGCAATATTTATTTTTATGTGCAGGAAATACTCGTGTGATCAAGCAATCATCCCTACAGAAATTTCAAGAAGAGATGGAAACTGTCATGAAAGATCCTTACAGAGTGGTCATGAAGCAAAGAAAGTTGCCAATGTCCCTTTTCTATGATCGGATTAAACCACACGTGAGTGTCGTTCATCTGCATGGGGCAAAGGCTGGGTTATGTGCACCGAGGTGTCGTCAATGTCGTTTGCCTGTATCATGCTGGCTCTGTTCAGCCTGGTGAGATGTTGTGTTCTAGAAGCGTCATGAGGGGCAGTTGGAGCGTTTTCTGATAGGAAACTTACCCTAAAACATCCTAGGTTGCCATACCAGCTTAGGATGGCTGTGCCAGCTTACTTCCTTATGTTCTAATGCTTCTAATAGCTCGTGAGATAGAGGGACCCTTTTTGAGGATGCTTCATGCTGCAAATGCTCTCGTGTGATGAATTTGAACTCAAATACGTGCTTTTTAGCTTGAGTCAGAAATTCTTGTGCATGCAGCCTTCGTTTCTAGCACATCGAGTGTAGTTCTTACCACGTTTCTTTCATGATGTCTGAACTATTGCTTTGGACTCTTGCTAGCTGTTTTTTCTTATGGAAACTTTCCAGGTTTATGACATAAAAGTGTTACCTAAATTAAGGAAAAAGTTACAAGAAACTAAAATGTGCATTACAAAAACAAATTACTTCTTTCAGCAATGAATTCTGTGCCCTTCCAAAAAAAAGTTGGCATTCATTACAGGCTTTAAAATCTACAATTTTGATTGTAATTATCCCTGACAAAACTCTGTGAATTTGGCGAGATTTGTGCACTTGTTAGAAAAATAAGAAATGATCAAAGATAGCAGCTAAATTTTCATCACTGTAGCTTTAATTACATTTGACATCATTTGTGGTGAAAGAAATGAAGCATAGTTCTTTGGCAAGTGCAATGTGTTTTGTTGCTTATTAAATATCCACTCATGTTTCTCAAAGATTAAGCTGGGGAACTCAAACATTGTTAGGAAAGTGCCTGTAACTCTTGTCACAGGTTGCAGAGTTGTGCTGAACTAAGGTCTTGCACGCTGCGTGTCATGGGAGTGGAAAAAACAGTGTGTGCAGGTGTTTTTACCAACCTGTTTTTCCTTAGACCTCCAGAGTTCACATTCTTGACACAGAAACATTTGAAACAACGTTTGGCCCCAAATCACAGAGGAAAAGACCAAATCTTTCTGCCAGTGATGTGCAGTCTCTGGTGGAGAATGCTGAAGCCTCATCAGGGTCTTATGATCAGGGCAAGGACCGAGACCTGGTGACAGAAGACACTGGTGTAAGGTAAATAGAAGGGAGAAATGATTCGTTGTTTGCATTTCTGAAAGGCCAGCTGTATTTTTAAAGAAGTATCTAGTACATCCATCAATGCTGTTACTGTGTGAGGAGTAAGGAAGGTGAGATTGGCCAAATTTGGGATTTTTTCAGTCCTGTTTTGTCCCTATGTGTTCAATCAAATGGTTGTTTCCATGGGACCCTTCTGTCTCTATTCATAGTTCGTTTTCTGTTGCGTGTTGGAGTATCTCCAAACTCCCGGTTTGGGTTAGATGTGGAACTGACCAGTGATGGGATCTTTGAAGGACAGCATGTTTGTAGGATCTTTCCTCGAATGGGCGGACTGAAGGAGGAGGACAGGGAGGGGGGTAAATCTGCTGTCTGTCACTTGGGCGTCATCTCCGCTTTTGTCTGCAAACGGCTAAATGGTTGTAGAGAAGACAACACTGTGACGCTGTCGTTGTGGTTGCTGATGTCTCTGTTAATCCACTTCCAGGGATGAAGCACAAGAGGAAATATATAAGAAAGGACAGTCCAGAAGAATCTGGGGTGAGCTCTACAAGGTAAGCAGCAGTTACAGTTTGCAGCGGAGTCATGTCTGACAGGTCACTGGTATTGTCTTTGGAGGGCTCTGACCCTCGGTTCCCTGTAAGTCACCTTGACTGCTAGAGGAGTGGAGGCTGAGAATGAATTAGGGTTGTAAGAGTAGTTTGTGCGCTCCTAGTGACTGTTACGTGCGAAATTGCTTGACTGCTCTGAATTTCCAAATGTAGCTTAAGACCTTTTCATTTAGATCTAAAAGTGCTGGGAACCATAGAGCAAAACAGATTTCAGTAAGATGCTGCCAAAAATGCAGGAAGTAGCTGTGAAACAAATTCGCTTAGCTTGAAGCAAGTCATAAAATGACAGCTCCCTGCTGTAGATGCTTAGTGGACTAACAGCAGGTTCCTAGTTGGTTGTGTGTTTCATATTGATCCAGAAAACATACTTTCTATCCTGATTCTTTATGAAATGGCAGAATTGAATTGCTGCAGAATGAATGGCAAACGTTGTTTTTGTCTACTGAAGCAATTGATTTTCCTGTTTGGGTGCAGTGTTTCCGTTCCCAAGTGCTACAAGCATCTTCCTGGTACCTAAGGACAGGTAAAAGCTACTTGGCTGTCCAGCCTGAGCATAGAGGGGAGTTAGGGGAAGAGAGTGGGGCATCAGTGGATATTAGTCTGAGCTTTACTAGTCTATAGGGAAGTAACAGTTGTTCGTGAAGGGTACAAAGTTTTTAAATTAATGGTGTAGTTTAGAAAATTATATGTCTTATTAGATTAGAGTCTAATTAGATGTCTTTTTGTAAAAATCCTTTCCTTCTGCGTGATTTTTTTTTCAGGTGATAGACTCATCAGATGTTGTTGTTCAAGTTCTTGATGCCAGGGATCCCATGGGTACTCGCTCCCCTCATGTGGAATCTTATCTTAAAAAGGAGAAACACTGGAAACATCTGATTTTTGTCCTGAACAAATGTGATCTTGTTCCTACCTGGGCTACTGTAAGCACAGTCCTGCCTGTTATTCCTGGGACTTTGTTCCTTTTGTAACCTCTGCTTTAATTCTGTTGCCAGTCCTCATGCTGGTCTCAAAGGGTATAATGTAACTGGGTCAATGGGAACTCTCTGCTTGCCTGCTATAAAAGTAACAATTACAATGTAAATCTGTCCAAGTTTGGCTGAGTTGAGCAACACTCACCAGCCACAAATTCTCTACTTCCTCTGTCTGGATTTAACAGTTCAGCTGATGTCTCCAGAGTATGCTTAATGTTAGTCCGCTTAAGATCCATATCCACCACAGCTGGTTTGCTTTATATTGTTAAACTAATTAGCTTTAGCTAGCAGTGAAGGCGTTTTTGGGAAATTGTTTGTCTTTTATAAAAACAATAGTCAGAGCTTTTAGCTTTTGGGTTGGTGAAACGCTTCAAAGGTTCTTACATAGAATTTTCGTAGACAGTTGCATTTGTGACCCAAGTGAAGACGCGGTGTACTTCTGCTCATAAGCAGATTGTTTCACCACCTCCGCAGCACAGAATCCCTAACCGAGTAATGTTTTCCTCTTTAGAAGCGCTGGGTTGCTGTCCTTTCCCAGGAGTATCCAACACTTGCTTTTCATGCCAGCCTCACAAACCCTTTTGGCAAAGGTGCTTTCATACAGCTTCTAAGGCAGTTTGGAAAGGTACAGAACAATTTTGGGGACTTGCGGTGGTGTTTGGGGTGTTGTTTAGTGTGGAGCCTTTTGTTTTGTTAGCGTTTGGGGTTCAGGACAGTTTCATGTGGCCATTCTGTCAGCAAGCAACTCCATCAATAAAGCTTCCTTCTTCAGAGAGAAAGTGGAGAATATTCCTTTAAGTAGGTTCAACATGTTTGTCAAACTGAGGAGATCCAGACAGAGTTGGTTTGACCATCAGCCTCCTCTGGCCTAAGTCTCTTGTAGACTGAGCATCCCATTGGCACTCGTGATAGGAAAGAGCTGATCTTGGGTTTTCATCTGGTACTTTGGAGTCCTTTCTGCTTTCCAATATAGTGAGAACAGTAGCTGCTCAGATGTTCAGAATGGTAGTAGTCATGCTGTCTTTCTCTGGGGTATTAAAAAGATGTGTTATTTCTTACCAGTTACATTCTGACAAGAAACAGATCAGCGTGGGTTTCATTGGTTATCCGAACGTTGGCAAAAGCTCAGTGATCAATACATTACGGTCTAAGAAGGTCTGCAATGTGGCCCCTATTGCAGGTGAAACAAAGGTAGGAAGAGAGCTCTACATTAAAGATAAAAATTAATTATGTAAGTGCATTATGAAAGGCAGAATTCATGTAAAACTAGCTCAATTATGTTTTCAAGTCTAGCGCTTGAACTGTGCAGGCTATGTGTGTGACCCTGAGTAGGAGGAGTGGCTGGTGGACAGGCATTGCTCTGAAGCACTACTACTGTGGAAGCATTCCTGAGTGCCTACTCTGCCTGTACTGCAGTGTGGCGATCCAAGTGCTCCGCTGCTCTGACAGTGTCTGCGCTTTCCCCGAGTCAAATAATTGGGTATATTTGTGCTGTCAGGGTCTGTTAGTGCTGGTTTTCTAAGTGCGTTCTCCAAGAATGTAACAGTAAACAAGAAGACAGTTACAGGAATCTTCTTTGCTAGCCTGTTCATTTTACTCCTAAATATCACTAAAGCTGAGGGTAATGGAAGAGGAAAACCACAGAATATCAGAGTTTGTCATGACTGTAGTTTCCTCACCTCGGTCCTGTGAGTTAGTGATTCGATGCAAAACCGCAGGGGTGGTGTTGGCTGATGCAGAAGGAGCCAGGTGCATGAGGCCTTGGCTAGCTAACAAAAACGCCAAGTTATGTTCTGTTTCTGTGTGTTAATACCAAGCTCCTAATGTGAATCCTGTGTATTAGACCCATGCATTTAAAAAGCAGAACAGAGGGCTGTGTGGAAGGAAGTCACCTGGGAAACTACTGATCTCTTTCAGGTATGGCAATACATTACCTTGATGCGGCGGATTTTTCTCATCGACTGCCCAGGTGTAGTTTATCCGTCTGGAGACACAGAAACAGACATTGTGCTGAAGGGAGTGGTATGTATCTGCACCAAACGCTGGAAAATATTTGCTGCCATCAATATGATGGGTTCAAAGGAATGCACATTTTCCAAAGGGCTGATATTCTACCATTTGTTTTCAGGTTCAAGTTGAAAAGATTAAGAGCCCTGAAGATCATATTAGTGCCGTGCTGGAAAGAGCCAAGCCAGAGTACATCAGAAAGACGTACAAAATTGATTCGTGGAAGGATACAGAAGACTTCCTTGAGAAACTTGCTTCTAGGACTGGAAAGCTGCTAAAGGTGTGACAACTTTCTGCATTTTCAAGCTAGAAGAGCACATGGGAAATGTGAATATTTCTGCTGCTTACAGGTAATAGGAAGGTGTTGTGCCCTGCAAACATGAACAGAAATTGTTACTGGGTTCTTTCAGGGTGGTGAGCCTGACACACAAACTGTGAGCAAGATGGTTCTCAATGACTGGCAGAGAGGCAGAATTCCATTCTTTGTGAAGCCGCCAAACGCAGAAACAGGTCCCCAGGTAAGAATATGGTGCTCGTGCCTCCTCTTCTTGCATATTATTGTTTTCCTAATAGTATTCACTGTTGGTTTTTTTTTTCCCAGAGTGACATGTAATTTGGGCAGTGCATGTCTTGGGCTCTGCCCAAGTCTGGTGATTCCGGTGGCATTCACTCAAATTTTTCCAAAGAGATAAAATGGAAATTGATCTCAGAGATGGTGGGGCAAACTTTGTGGATAATACATCCATTACACTCTTTCTTGTAGCCCCCTGCATTGGAAGTAGCTATGACATCAAGCCAAGAGAATAATGAGGAGAAAACCCCGGAGTCAGTAGCAGCAAGTGTGGAGCCAGCAGAAGCGAAGAATAATAAAGACAGTGAAATGAAGCAACTCATGTCACATGTTCGTCAGAACTTTGGGAGGATTAACGTGGCACCTGAGTTCTCGGAAGAAGACCTGGTTCCTGTAGATGTGCCAGGCTTTGATGAAACAGACAGTGATTCTTCTGGAGGGGAGGAGCAGGAAGAGGAGAAAGAGGAAAATGAGCAACATCAAGATTCAGTAGAGGAGCAATCGCAGTTGGCTGTACCAGGTGCTGGGGAGAGTTCTAAGGCAGTTCTTAAGGCTTTGGAGGAGAAGATTGCAAAATACAAAAAATTTCTGGATAAAGCCAAAGCCAAGAGATTCTCAGCAATAAGGTGCCTGAATCTATTCAGTGACTCAAATATTTTGCAGGAGGGAAAAGGGTTAATGTGGTTCTGCTGTAGTTTCGCTCCATTCATTACTTGCTTGACTGGTTCTTCTGTGTGGCCACGCACATGTTGCCACAGCTTATCTGGTTTGGCCTTAAATATTTGTACTTTGGCTAAGCAGCAGCTTGTTTTTGAAAGATTATTCCAAGAAATCCTATTTGGCATCGTAACTAAAAATGTTCTCAGTTTTGGAAAGCTGCCTCTTAAGCTGTGGGTTAGAAATCTGTTGGTATTCTGGGTAGCAATGCTACATCTCTCCTTGATGTTGGGTTCATTCTTGAGCAGTAGCAAGGCTAATGTCCTACCTGGATATGCCGGCTGGGTCTCCATGCATGTACAGGAGTATCCTAGCTCATCCACGAGCTTTGTGAGGACTAAGAATTCAAGGTTAAGTGTTCTATTTTGTCCCTTTGTGCAGCACATAAGCCCAGTAACTCCAGAGACAAGATTATTGTAATACGTTTTTTAGGTGCAAGGGCTGTGGATTTACTGCTGATGGGCTACTGGGATCTCCTGGAGACTGATCACTTGTCAGAGATGGTTACGTTTTATGTTACGACATTCTTTTTCTTGCTTATTTCATCTTTTGTAGAATCCCTAAGCAGCTGAGTGAAAAAGT
Organism: Steatornis caripensis; assembly: GCA_013398225.1. Classification (NCBI taxonomy): domain Eukaryota; kingdom Metazoa; phylum Chordata; class Aves; order Caprimulgiformes; family Steatornithidae; genus Steatornis; species Steatornis caripensis. The sequence goes on along the minus strand of VZSC01007370.1, from coordinate 55,692 downwards.
GTTTGCAAAATCCATGCAGAAGTCTGAAGAACCCAAGGAAGCTGAAGACGGAGGTAAAACAAGATTAGTAGATGTTCTTAACCTACATTTGGAAGTCCTATAAGCAAGAGAAGAGAGGGAGCTGGAGAGCAAGTGTTCATTGGCACCTGATTGCAAGTTCTTTATGCCCTAAAGCTATTTAAATTTCTTCATAGCTAACCTAAGGACTGCTTGATGGCCTTGCTGTAGCCTTTCTGTAGAACACCCATCTGTGGAATGAGATATGTCCCTCTACTAGCGATTGAAGGTGAAGTGAAGACAAAAGTTGTATTGCCAAAAGAACGGTGCTGTGGGCAGAATGCAGCCTGAGCTACTTCTGCGCCACATGGTGTAATACCACACAGAAGGGTGCAGAAGGGTTTTACGACATTATAAAAGCACAGAGTTACTTCAGGCTGTAGGTTTTACTGTGGTGAGTTCAAGAGTCTGTGGCTTCAGTTTCCATAGTAAGTTTGATAAAAGGCAAAATCATGTGGGAGAACCCTATTCTGACAGGGCTATGAAGTTCTTCTGGGCTTGCGTGAGGCTTTAAGCTTCCCAAGAGCAGCTTTCATAGTAGCGAATGCTTCTCTGGTAAGGAACATGCGTGTTGTTTTGGTAGAAGCTACTAAAATACAACCAAAGGAATGCTTTGCTGAAGGAGATGGGGTGGTGACTCCAGTCTCAAGTTCTGCACACAGTTTTGGAAGGTGCCCGAATATGTGATCTCTGCTGTTCGCAGGCAGCACGGAGAAGAAAAGAAAAAGGAAAGCAGAAGAGGAAGATGATGATGATGATGACCATTTGGGTAAACAGCCTTGCAAGAAGCTTACATCCAAAGAAGTAAGTGTGATTTCTTGTAGTAGAACAAATAAGCAAAGTAACAGACCTGACTTTTCTTTATACATGGATTGCCTTTTATCACTTAAGAGCTTTGAGTCTGGGCACAGGTATGAGGGAGAGGACATGGGGACTGTAGCTGAGGTAGGGAGAATGTGAAGACAGGGTGACTTGCTGCTGATGTGAGATGTGACAGTAGCATGGTCCAGCTGAGCACGGACGCATAAAAGGGTCCAGCAGGTAACCATGACAGAGAGAGTGTTAAGGGGAGAATCCTGTGTGGATATGCGTCGCTTTCAGCGTTGGCTTGCCCACTGATGCTTTTGAGAGCAGGGAGATGGGAGAATTTGGAACTAGATGGGCAGCACTGTTCTGTCCTCAAAGAGAGCTGCTGCTGCTGTCTTCTGTTCATGTTAGTCAAGTCTAAACAATTCTTCTTGAACAACTTAAATGCCAAGTGAAATAGTCTGTTTGTAGGACTTGGAAAGGGATTTGTAAGCAAACTTGTACAGCAAGGGTTTTTTGGAGCATTGCTGTGGACTGTTAGGACTGTCAGTGGGGAGTGGAAGACTGAATTCTGTTTATGAATGTTCTGTCACATCTTCTGTTAGAGACATCTTAACGTGACTGTGCACATCAGGTTGCTCCTTGTATCTTGTTTACTACTTTAGTAAGGATTGAAGTTTGTCTTCCTTTGTAACATTTTAAGAGCATGGGTGGGTGGATTCCATATAGATGTCCATATATTCACATGGGTAATGTTTTGTTTGAAATTATTTATTTTACTTCAGGCATGTGAAATGCAAAGTGAACAACATGTGAAAGAATGCAAACAAATTCAGGCTATGGATACTGTGGATTTGCTAATGTGTTTTGTGTGTATTTGCAGAGAAGACGAGCTGAGAGGCAGCAGCGCTCCAAGAAAGTTGGAGTCCGGTATTATGAAACTCACAACGTGAAAAATAAGAATAAGAACAAGAAAAAAACTGGCTTGGAGGGACAAAGATCAAAGCACAAAAAATACAAACATAAGCAATAACTGCTTATTCTATTAAATTTTACATAAAACAGCTCCAGTATGCAGTGGCTTTTTTAATATAAAACTTGTAGTTCCCATTCAAAGCCCAGTTTGAGTTGTCTGCCTTGTTCCCAGGAGTAGCATCTCACTCTTTGTTTCTGCATCATCTGAAAGTTCTTTATGCAACTGGAGATCATGGTATTTCCACATCACCATCTAAGGCCAGTAAACACTGCATTGCCAAAACTATATCCTGAAGTGTTGCTCAGCGGTGGCGGTAGCTTTTTTTTTTTTCTGGAAACTAGTTTTGTGGAGTTTTTCGTATGACTACAGTGAATTGTCTTTCCCCTGTCTGCTCGCTGTGTCTAACCAGCTAGTTACACAGGTACCTCGAGCAAAGATTTCATTTGCTTCCACTGAGAAGCGGCGTTTGGAATCGTATCATACCCCTCTGTTTCACGAGATATAGCCACATAGAGAGCTTGGGTGTTGCTCATCCTCATTTACCGCTAATGGTTCTGACAAGGGATTTTGATGTACAGTTAACACCAACTTGCACGTACTCAAGGATGCACGCTCCAAACACCAGTCCAAGAATTACCTGCAATTTGATTCTTAGTGAATGTGACTTATAGCAGACACTTTGTGTACGGTTTCTGAAATTTCTACACCATTTTCCAAGTAATAATCTTACAGAGATGTTTGCATATAAGAATGTTTATTAGTTTATTGCTTTGAAGGTCACGTAGCCTATTACCAACAGGCAAGTCCCAGACAGGTTCTCTATTCAAGGAGCTGAATGCTCAGACGGCATTGAAAGAGGGTGCAGTAACTAATGAAGCTCTTGAACTTCAACTCTTCAAGAGAAAAAGGAAGAAAGAAATAATACGATGACACTGCCTTCAGTTACCGGTAAGTGAAAACTCAAGATTGTTTAATGAAGGCAAATCTTTGTCGCTAATTGCAAACTTTTTGCTCTAACAGCTCTTCTGAGCACTGCCTCGAGGATAACAAAAAAATCTACTTATTTGGTGCAATGATGCTTTCAAGTTGGGCCTGAAAAACAAATGAGACAGTAAGTCAAATTAGATTCAACCGAGAAAATAAACGCACATTGCTGAAAAGTGATAAATTGTCTGTTCGATATTCAAAGCAAATTGCTGAGGGATGCTGCAATACTTCAAGAGAAGCAGGCCAGGGTTTTTTTTCCCTAGCTATTCCATTCCTTACTACATGTTTTACAAATTAGCTTTCCGTTCTTGGCATACTCACTTGTTGCATTCTGAGAAGAAAAGAGCTGGTCTTGATTCCATACACTGAGAGACTCGTTTTACAATGTAAAGCATTGAAGAGGAAATTAAATAAAAGCTGTTGAAACAGTGGTCTGAATTCTTTGATTTCAGGCTGGACTGTGTTAGCTAAATTAAATACTTGGCTCTCTAGCATTTGGAACACAAACTCGATGACTCTGGGACAAAAGTAGCTGGGAACTGCAAGCTTTTTAGTTACTGAGACAGCTTGATGCCCAATTAGTAGATTGATCAGAGCGCTACTCATGCTTAGGGAGCGTGTAGTGCAGGAAGCTTCCAGGACTCTTAGACTGTCCTCTTCCTAGAGCTGCTGTCAAAATATACAACGGTGGTATATGCACAGCTGTTAAAATATTTGTGCTTTGAGGAAGAAATGTGGATTCAGTGGCAACACACGTTTAATCTAACAGTTACTCTCTTTTGTGCCCTAAAACATTTCGAGATGGCCCGAAGAGGTTAATGGGTTAGAAAGGAGAAACTAGGAACAGTGCAGACAAGGAAAGCAGCTTGGTGTAAGGGAAATGTTTTTAGCGGTAGCCAGAAACATTTAATGTTTATGGTAACTTTTTTTTCTTTACTCGGAAGTTGTTTCCTTCCAAAAGCAAAGTAATGAGCAGAAGCTCCATTTTCACCGAAGCAGCATGCACAAAATTACTCCTGTAATTATGCAGTCCCTACTGCATAAGTACACAATTGTTCTTACTAGGTAATATTTAATGTTAAATGGTGCATCTTGTTATCGGGGAGTCAGCTTTCCTGGCCAACAGCAAAGAAACAAAACATCTTTACCTTCACGAGATTTTCTGGTTTGTAGTTGAGAAGGGGTGCTAACTGTTAGAACCTTACAGTCAAGTTACGCAGAAATAGATTCCCGGGGTGGCAGTCAAGTTTGAAACCTCTGCATCTGGGGTTCAGCTGCATGTGTCAGCTCTTTTCCAGCTGACATAACAGTTCCATCATTTTCTGAACAAATTCTGATCTCTCCACGGCAAAGGTGTGTTTGACTAGAATTCAGTTAATCTGACCTGCCGTTTGGATCCTCGGGTTTACCAGTAATCACCAGTGCCTGACTGAGCAAGGAAGTAGAGAGTGCAAAAGCACTATTTTCCCATCTTGTTGAGAATTGAAAGGAAGGGGAACATTACTACCAAGGCATCATAAATGTAACTCTTCTACAGCTATAAGCAGAAAGTTCTATCTTTCTAATTACAAAAGGAGAAGCTTTACCGTCACTGTTTGGAATAGCTTTTTTTGTTTTTACTGACCTTCAGCTGCTGATTCGTTCGTTTCAGGAACTGAACCTCTTCAGCATGTTTCTTCTCTTCTAGCTGTTGCTTTTCCTTTTCACGTCTTTCAATAGCTTCACATTTAGCTTTCTGTTCATTCACTTGCCTTTCCAATTCCCGCTTTTCCTCTTCTAGCTCTGCAATCTTGGAAAAGAGCACAGATCTCTCAAGTTTTGTTTGTTAATAATCATTTTCAGTTAAGATGGGACAAAGTTGTATGTCATATGGTCTTTAAAGTGTTCCAGATACAATAGCACGTAATTTATGAAGCGCAATTAAGCCCTAGGAAAACAATGGCCGTGTATTTTGATGATCTTTACTGCCATCCGGTGGAAATAGCAGTAACTGGCTTCACGTAACATTTTGTATGTCCTGTCCTTGTGCTGTATCATGGGCAGAAGTCTATGCCACGGGCTTAACAGCCCGACTTACCTTTTTTTCCACATCAGATTTGCCTTGCTCAGCTTGTAGTGCCTTCCGCATGCCAAACGCAACACTGCTTTCGTATAGTGTTTGATAAGCTGCGATTGTCATTTGGATTTCATCCCTGACTCGAAGCAGCAGCAGTCCTCGCTCTGCACAGTTAATTGTAGTTTCACGGATCAATTCATCTTTGAAGAAAGGGTACAACAATGTTAGAGTAGCTACTGTACGTTTGTCAGGGAATGGGGGATACACACAGGGTCCAGACCTCGTCATCTTTTACCTATTCTCTGCACCACAAAAGCAAAGTGGATTTACTACAGTCATAACTTTGCTGTTGTTGTTACGTGACAGCTATAGAATCAAGTGCTAGCAAATAGAAGTGGAGCGGTGGTACAGAAACTGTGCTAACAACAGTACTACTGATCCACTAAAGCTGTGACAGCAAATGCCTAAACATTTGTAATGGTTTTTTGCAGTTACCAGGAAGCCTCCCGAAGAGTTGTGCTCAAACCCATGGCAGTCACTTGCATTGGGATGACCAACGCCATGTCACCAGAATGCGTAAGAGTGCTAAACAGTTACACAGTGGTTTAAGTTCTTTTAAATTAACTGTTTGGGTTAAGTACAACTGAGAGAATTTTAAGCCGCTTGGCATCTTTTATTATTATGCGTGTGTAGGCATACCTTTACACCCCACCTTGTGAGTGCCAGCTGTGTGAACGACGAGACGCTGTAAAACGCTCGCAGAGCTTTTTACCAAAAAGCTGACAGCGTCCGTAGGTGTTCGCAGTCACACCAGGCTGGTCTGTGGAGCCGCAGGGAAGGCGAGCGCAGTGTGGCTGCTCAGCACGCAGCCCACCCCCGGCCCCATGCAGCTCCCCCTGCCCCGCACGGCCCCCCTTGCCAGCCCCCCTCAGCCGTGCCCTGGGGGGTCCCAGGCTCCGCTGACCCCTCCGGCCGGGGGCACTGACCGAAGCACTGCGAGTACAGCTCCCTTCGCACGGGGCAGATGCCGGTCTCCCGCGCCTGCCTCTGCCGCAGCCGCAGGTCCAGCTGCTCCTGCAGGTGGACGACGTCCAGGCGGGTGCTGGGCGTGCTGGACACCTCCTGCACCCACCGCCGGTTCTCCTCCTCCCACTCCCTGCCACAAAAAGCACCGGTGTTACCGGGCGCCCCACGGGACACCCCCGCCCGGCCCCCGGGCGCGGCTGGGCCCGGCCCCGCTCACCGCGGCGGCAGGATGGCGTTGAGCAGCTCCTGCGGCTGCTTCCCGGGGGCGGCGGTGGCCGCCGTCCGGGGCCCCGGCGACGGGACGGGCCCCAGCGGAGTCGCCTTCAGCGGAAGGGCCTGCGGAGAGAGCAGAGCGCGGTCGGTGCGGGCGGAGGGCAGCCCGCGGGAGCCCCGGCCCGCCCGGCCCCGCTCACCTCGGGGGAGCGCTTCTCGGTGCGGCGGCTGACGAGCACGGGCGGGCTGTACCGCAGCAGCGAGTCCGGCGGCGGGATCATGGCGGTGGCGGCCGTCGTCACCATGGCGACGGCGGCGGGCGCGTGCGCGGACGCG
>VZSC01007370.1:20005-44162 GCA_013398225.1 Steatornis caripensis | reverse complement strand
CCCTGCCTGCACTGCCTGCCCTTGCCCACCCCTGCCTGGCCCTGCCTGCTCAGCCTGCCCCTGCCCACCCTGCCTGCTCTGCCTACCCTGGCCCTCCCTGCTCAGCCCGCCCTTGCCCCCTCTGCCTGCCCCTGCCTTGCCTGCCCCTGCCCTGCCTGCCCCTTTCTGCTCTGCCTGCCCCAGCACCCGCGATGTTGTTTCTCTCTGTTCCAGGAACTCCAACAGCAAAAATGACCGGAGGAACCGCAAGTTCAAGGAGGCCGAGCGGCTCTTCAGCAAGTCCTCAGTCACCTCGGCAGCGGTGAGTGCTGGGCCGAGTGGACGTCCCCATCCCTGTCCCCGTCCCTATCCCTGTCCTTTGTGCTCCTCGGTACACCTGGTCTCGTGATGGTCGCCCAGGCTGCTGCATGACCAGTTTTCCATTTAAGCTCCTGCACCTGCCCTGTCTCCCCCTACCCAAGCATCTTCACTCTCCCATCGCAGCCTCTTTCAGAAGCCCTTCCCCTGGTGCCCAGAGGGGTGAAAGAGGACCGCAGTCAAGAGCCACCCATGCCACACGCTTGTCACTGTCACCCATGTCCTTATCTTTTTGGTCCTATCCCCCTTCTGCTGTGCCGCGCTGGTGCTAGGCCGTAAGCTCTTTCAAGCAAAGGCCTGATGTCTCTTTCTCTGTGAGGTGATCTCCGTGGTTTTGAGCATTTGAAAAGTGGTAAGTGAATTCCTGCTTTCACTAACATCCCTTTCGGTTTTCCAGGCGGTCAGTGCTTTAGCTGGAGTTCAGGACCAGCTCATTGAGAAGCGTAAGTCACGTCTTCATTTCTCTCAGAATTTGGAAAGACCTGCACTTCTCCCCACAACTCAGCTCTGTCTCCAGTTGTCTGGATCTGTGCCGTACCTGCTGCTCCCCCGCAGTGCTCCCCATCCAGGGACCTGCGGCTGCTCCTCTTAGGCCGGCTCCCGAGCTCTCCCAGCACAACCTCTAGCTACAAAAGTCAGCCAAGTGGTGCTGTGAGAAACAAAAGTGAAGATGAGCTTCCCTTCTCGAGGAAGCTTTTATGCTCAGCAGGGGTTTGTTGTGCATAAAACTTACTTAAATGGATTTGGGGCTCTTTGGAGAAAGGCTGGAAGAGCTGGAGCATCGCGTTTCTGTTTGTGTGTCTGTCAGTCGCAAGTGACATAGGGAGTTGCCACTTAACGTTCGGGATTTTTAAAAATGTTTTTCTAACCGCTACCAAACCGGATGCAATTCTAATGTAGTGTGCTTCTGTTGCTGGGGGGTAGCTTGCTGGCCTTCAGAAATATTTTTCAGGTTCTCTTATTTATTGCCTGGTGCCGTAAGGCTCAGCATGTGTCTGCTGCCCAGTGTGCTGTTGCTGGGGCTTGCTTCTTCCATGCAGGGCTTTGCCGGCGCAGCCTGGGATGTGCGCTGTGGGGAGGTAACCATTGTGCTTGTCTGTCTGTGTCACACTCTAGGGGAGCCAGGCAGTGGCACAGAAAGCGACACTTCTCCAGACTTTCACAACCAGGAGAATGAGCCCAGCCAGGAGGATGCCGAAGAGCTGGATGGGTCTGTGCAGGGGGTGAAACCCCAGAAAGCTGCTTCCTCTACTTCTTCTGGGAGCCACCACAGCAGCCACAAAAAACGGAAGAATAAAAATCGACACAGGTTAGTGGTACCAGAAGCCTCCTTGCCGTGCCTCCTGAACGGTTAGCCGTTGTTGAATTTACTTGATTATGTGCAAGGAACTCATAACTTGTTAGAATAACGAGCAGCTCACGTCATTTGTTTTGGTAACTTCTCTAGTTTTTAGTTGTACGCGTCCTGCAGCGTTCACCAGGACCCCGTTGCCCAGCGTGTGTCGTGGAGGGGAAAGCACACCGAGGAGGTTACCCAGGCAGTCAGCACAGGGTGCTAACTCCGGCTCTGGTACCGCTGTGCTTTTGACCCACCCTTTTCACCTCTCCCGTCTGTCCAGGAGAATAAAGCTGCCTTCCTTCCAGTCGAGGAAGACTGCAGCCCTGGCCTCCTGTGCTTGCTGCTTGGTTTCTTTAGAACAAAGTAAGATAGGAATGTCAGTGCTTTCTTTGGAAAAGAAGGGTGAAAAAGCAGATTGGAATGTTTTGGGGGCTGCGGACACTCTTCACTCAGATTTCCACTCCAAGCCCTTTCAGTTTTCAGTGTCCCAAACCGAGTCTCTCTTGATTATGGCATGGAAGAGTTGCTTTGTCACGCTAACCTCAAAGCATTTGTTGTTGAACTGACCTGAAATTCATGTGAAACAAAGCTTTCCTGGACTCTCTATGGTTGAATTTAGACGGCCGGTTCTGCTCCTTAAGGTGCGCCCCTACGGCGTGATGCAGCGCGGCGGGCTGATGGCTCGGAAATCCGAAATACACTCCCTGCCTTACGGTGCTGCTCTGCGTGGGCCAACGTAACCTGCTGCTTAACCGCGTCTCGGTGCCCCTCAGCAGGGCTAGCCCAGGGATTTCTACAGGGTACGGCAGTGCACTGTGGAGTCAGGCCCTAAGGGGAGAAAAATCCCTGGGAATCCATGATTTTGGGAAGAGGAGGCACTGCAGAACCGCACCTCTCGGGAAGCGATTGCTGGAAGTGGTACCCGAAGAGAAGTAAAGGCGCTTTTAAAAATCGAGTGCTCCCGCTGACTTTGAGGTTGTCGGCTTTGTGTACGGGTGGGCTTTCCTCTTTAAGGAGCCTTCCCATACAACTGCAAGAGACATGTTTTAAAGAAAGAAGTGGCAAAAATTTACAGATTGCTGGGGGAAGGTTGGTTTGGGGGATATGGAGGTAGGTATAGTACTTGAAAAATGTTCTAACTACTTTTTCTCCTTCATTAGCATGTCCTTAATTCTTAGATCAGAATTTTCTTCCAACAGCAGTCTTAATTGGGCAAACATCTGACAACGCTGGATGTCCCTTTAGTTCCTCGTGAGCTGGGAATCCAAAGCAGTTCCAGACTTTTTTTTTGCCTGTAGACAGTTGGAAAGAAGTTCAGGGATAACACAAGAAACTACGTCTGTAAACAAGTTCACAGAAACAATCTGTAAAACTGAAGTACGGCTTAAGAAAAGCACTATTTCAAAGAAATTATAGACTATGTATTATATATATTATAAAATAGTCTAGGGAGCACTTACATGGACAGAAACCAAGCCACCGCACATGCAGTGGGACGCAGTACACATGCTGCAAATAATACAAACTCTTTTGCTCCGTTATATAACCTGAATGTTAGCGACAGGAGTTAGGAAGAAACCGCCCTGCTGATAGGGTGTGTGCTTTGGGGTTTCTTCTGCGTTCCTTCCGCTGAAGCAGCTGATGCTGGCTACTCTCGGGGACAGAATGGTGGACATGAGGAGCCCCGGTCTGATCTGGTATGGCAATTCTTATCATCCTAAGAGATTCGTCAGGCATGTCGACCTTACGGAAGGGCTTTCGCAGTTAGCAGTTGACTGTTTTGTAATGCTTAGCACGGCCAGATAGATAATTTAAAGAAGAAGAAAATTGAGTTTGTCTGTAATAAAAGCTCTGTTAAAATCGTGAATGCCATTGCTAACTATCATCTCCTAAATTTTGGCAGAAAAGACCAGACAATTTTCAAGGGTATCACCTAGGTTAAAAAAAGCACAAAGAACAAAACAGTCCCAGTCTACTCAAAGTATAGCCAAGTGCTTTAAAACGCACTGCAGCCCACAGAGCTCTTTCGGAAGAGACCCGCGTGTCTGCTGCTTGAGTGTCGTGGAATGGGGAGAAAAAAAAAGGGCAAGAAAAAGCAGTACTGGCATTTGATTTTGCTCAGAAGCTCTTCGGTGTGCCAGCATACGCTTGAGCTCTGCTCGCCTGTTCCTGAAGGACTGGGAGGTGCTGGGAACAGGCACCCCAGAGGTGCACTGACTCCACTGGATTTTCTGCCTCGCAAGCCACCGAGAGCGGTGGGGAAGGTTGGATCAGACTGGGCAGAACTGGTGTGAATAGGCAGTTTAACTTCAAACCGTTACAAAGAGGGACTCGGGTGGAAGCTGCAGGGGCTTTGCTGAAGTCGTCCTCTGTTCCCTCTGGGACCACGGGAAGGGCAAGACGATTATTCTCTGTGTGCTCAGCCATTTTCATGGCTGAGAAGTATTTCAGCAGAAAACAATACTGTTTCCTCTCAGAGATTCAGTGCTGAAAAGCTGCTGCGTTCCAGCTGCCGTGATGAGAAGTCCTTTGCAAGGAATACAGTCGTTGGCTTTGGGGCAGAACCGTTCCTAGGGCCAGTGCTGTGGGATCCGTGTGAATGCGGAGGCGAGGGCGAATGTCACCAGGCCGCGTTTAGCTTTGGCCGATGGACCGCGTTCCCTTTTTAGCTCACGAAAGGAAGCGAGTGCAGGGGAACGTGTGTGTGCGTGTGCATGGCGAGAATATTCGAGTGCCAAGTCGGCCACTTGGTTGTGTGTCGTCTCCGCCTCTGCCTGAACAAGCCTTGCTTTGCCGTAATAATGTACACGGAGCCCCTGCTTTCTGACCACCCGCTCGTTTGGGTTTGCAAGCAAATCAGTTTTTCTCTCTGCCTGTGAGCTCACGTACCTGATTGATAGCTTCCTTCTTCAGCACCTAAATTTCCCTCCGCAGAACCCCTCTGCCTCTGTTCTAACACCTCTTTCTCCCAGAGATCCAGTTGGGGAGGGGGACGCTGGATTGCCAAATCTGGGGTGCTTTTTGTGCCCAGTCCTGGTTAAGATACCTTAAGAACTTTATGGCATTTGAACACTGGCTTTATTATTTTTTAATTTAATTTTATTTTTTAGTAATCTCGCTAGGGTGGCTAATCAACTAATTTATTTAATTCATTAGTATATTAATTTCTATTGCTTTCTTCCTTTCAAATGCTGCCCCTCAGCCCGTCTGGCATGTTTGATTATGACTTTGAGTAAGTTTGACTTGAATTAGTACTTGTGCTGTGTTGTTAGTGTGTAGACACCAATGTGCCTTTTGAGACCTTTCTAACCCATAGTTTATCTGTTTAATTGTAGGTATGTATATTAGGTTAGGCTGGGAAGTTTTTTTTAAAAACAGAAAAGCGTGATGGAGGTAACATTTTATTTAATAACTTCAGCAAAATTAAATTAACTTCACTCTTCTTTACCTTTCTGTTTCATTTTTAAATAGATGATAAACTTTTTAACTTAAAAACTTAGTTTAAAACCTGATTCTTCTGGCTTTGCTTCTTAAGGAGATTAGTGTAGACTTGGATATTTCCTTCTGGAAAAATGTAATAAACTCAGTACCTTTGGCGCATATAATCCCTGCCGTCCTAAACGCCTGTCTCTATTCCACGTAAATAACCATTACCGCTATGTCTGAATAATTACCTGTGGCATAGTTACACATCTAACAAATTAACGTAGAGCATGCGTATTTAACCTTACCTCTTTATGCTGCATAACTTCCCTGTGATTTTTAGTATGAACCTTTATTAACTCTTCTCCTGAGTGGACGGAATATGCATTTTGGCAAATAATAAAGAATCCACTCTCCGTCTCTTTGCTGCTCTCTTGTCCAGTAACATTGGGACAGTGATCTGGCTCAGCCGAATTGAGAATGTGGATTGAATTAACCAAATAGTCTTTGTTGTAGCCTGTGCCATATGCAGTAGCTGGTTCTTTGAACTCTGGTCTTGGTTTAATGTATTGAAATGGACATTTCTCTTATCTTTCCAACCACAGGATTGATCTCAAGTTAAACAAAAAGCCAAGAGCCGTAAGTATCAGTGCTCTGTCATTGTTTTCATTGCTCATCTGTAGACTTGAGGGGCTGACTGACTCCTCATCTTAAAAAGCCCCCCTCTGCTGTAATTTGTGACCTTACTTTCGTGGTTGAGGAATATCACGGTATGGAATAAGCATTGTCTTGTGGATTTAACAGTGAATAAGCCCAGGTAGGCTTGTTAGGAAGCTAGGTCACAGTTAAGTCCTATGCACCTCTTGTGAAAAAGCTGGTTTGCGTCCTATTATCTTGTCACGTTCAGGAACACTAAAAGCATCAGGTTTGAGTTTTGATGCGTTCTCGAACTAAGGTTTTGAAAGGTCCTTTCTTTTGAATGTTTAGCTACAAAAAAAAAAAAAAAATCTCTTTTCTGTTTTGCCTGCAACTAATGGTATGTAGAAATGAGAGAGGACTGAGAATCCCCGCTCTGCAAGCAGAATTGAAGACAGAAATGTCTTAAATGTGCCTCTCCTTCCTTTTCTCTGCAGGACTACTAGAATCATCAGTGCTGATGCTTCTGGGATTTAGGTCTACGTGAATCCCCGCTGAGAAAAATGCCAGTCGACTGAACGAGCACGATGGCAGCTCTGGCCAGCGTCTGCAGATGGGAGTGCTCGCTCTAAAGAACTTAGATGGGGGGAGCAAATCTTGGACCACGTACTTTTTGCATCATTTTTAAATCACCTGAGTTGCAGGAAGACTAAGGTGTAGTAGTAGTGTTAGTAGTAGTAGTGCTGAATTCCTGACTACTCTGTGCTTCCACCTCAGTCAGGAACTTCATAAACTTGGCTGATCTTGCCGCTGCCACCCCTGGCGTCTGCCAGCCCATGGAGACGTATGTCTTTTTCCACTGGAACTGGGGTGTGATCCAGTATGTCCCATCCACGTTGTAAGACTTAGATTACTTTTGTCGCTGGTACGTAGCTGTGTAGTTCTGGTTTTGATTTGACTTTTTTTGTTGGTTTGTTTGGGTTTTTTTAAACCAAAGTGTATAGTTAACAAACTGACTTTTGGTTTCTTTGTTTACTCCGTGTAGAGTGGAAGGTTCTTCATTTCATGGAACAGCTCATTTTGATTCTTGCTCAAGCAGAGAAGAAGGTGGTTAACCCTTTTCTCTAACTTTAAATTTTAAACGCCATCCCCTAACATTGACACAGTGCTTTTAGATGCAGGGAAGGCTGGAGCTCAAAGCCATCTTGCTCTTTGCTATCTTTGAGGTTGGGTGGATTCTCTTTTTAATACAAACTTCTGTCATTTGTACATAAACAATAAAAGTTACATGTTTGTCTCTCTCTTCTCACGTTTTGCTCAGTCCAAAATTTGACTCCTAGCGCTTGTTATTCTCCACCTGCTTTATGAGGACATTGCTGGAATTGTGCCACTTTCACGCGGTCGCTGTTCCTTGTCTCGTGACCCTTTCGAGGTTTCCTTTGCGCTTGCTTTCCCCCGGGAGAGATAACACTGAGTACGTGAGAGGATCGCCGGGCACTAATCGCCAGCTGTGTTCCAACTAATCCCGCTTCAAGGTAGGACTCGGATGTAAGTCAGTTCTTGCTGATACTGGCAGAATGCCCGCAGATAAGGGGCGAGCAGTCTGCATCGCCACTGGAAGAGCACACCGCGGGATGAGCGGTAGGTGCTTCTCACAGTAGCCAGGTCAAGAGGCCAGCGCCGATGTTGAAACAGGCTTTGCTTTTCTCGGGATGGTAAATTGCCTCTGTTACCTGCGCTGTAATGCATTTGTGCCTGCTTAAACGTTGCCGAGGGGGAGAGTGCCGTGGGAAGAGCTGTGTCAGCGGCAGCGCTGCCGGTGCCTGGGAGCTTCTTACAGCCAAGTGCTCGCTCCGTTCTACACCTCTGCTGTCTTGGGGCTTTTTCAGCTCGCTCCAGGCAACCCAGTCAGTGCAGAGCGGTACCTAGGAGTGAAGGCAAGTGCATCGGAGCAAAGTTCTCCCTTGTTCTGCTGTATGGTTCAGGGATCAAGGCAGCTCCGTATTTGTTCACGGTGGGTGCTGGCTTATCCCGCAGCAGAGCGAGCAGCTGGCCCTGCGCTGTCCGGGGCTGGCGGCTGCCAGGGGGCCGTCAGGGTGGAACGGCTCAGTGGGAGAGCTGCAAGGCTGCCCTACTTTTTTGTGCTTTAAGAAGTTACAGAGGTTAAATACAGGGGGGGTGGAAGGTCTAGGAAACAGCATAAACTCCTAAAAGGCCTTGCTTTTCCTTAGTTGTGGGAAAAGTCTCAGCTGATGGTTTTTGATTACTCGCCCTTGGTACAAGAGCAGCTTTTCTCCCCCTACTGCTGCCGTTCCAAAGCGAGGATTGCAAGAGCGCCCGCGCTTCAGAGGGTAAAAATCTTTGCCGCACCTCTTTGACCTTGAGGAAAGCTGCTGTACATTTTTGGCCAGAACATTTACCTGCAGAGAAACAGCAAAGGGCTCATGTAGCTTGGAGCCTTCTGCGTACAGGCATTTTTTTTTTGTGGCAAAGTGTCAATCAATGGGCTCCCGTTTCCCTGTGGTAGGCAGCGGGGGGGCTGTGGGGACAAGGGAAAAATAATGCAACCTTTCCAGCCTCCAGCTGTGTTTGTCACTAAGGGAAGGGGACAGCTTGTTCCCAGTGAGGATGGTGTCTGATGGCAGCAGCCCTGGGGAGCCAGCACATTGACCAGAACAGAAAGCTAAAGAGCAAACGCTTGGTTCACAGGTAAAGGAACCCAGTTCTGCTGATATGGAGCTATTCCCTGCCAGGTGCTGCTGACCGGCCGCGGCCCTTTTCGGCTGCCGCAAGCTGGGTGAGATGAAGAGGCCGTGGGGCCCAGTGCGTTCTGCCCCAGCAGAGAGGACAGTTCTTTGGCCCAGAACAAGAACTGAGCACCACGGCTGTGCAGCAGCTGCTTCTCTGCGGTCTTGCTGTGAGGAGGGGGAGGACAGCGTGCAGGGTCTCCAATCGCTTTGGGAACGTAAGCGCTGTCACCTACAAGAGCGCCATGAGATGGATGCTGGAGCCTGACTCTGGCTGTTTTGCCTAAAATGTCTGTTTTATTTCTGAAGACTTCTATTTTTCTTCCCAAACAGCCTGAGTGGCTAAGGGGCCACAGGATAGCCCGTGCCTGGCCTTAGACACGGGAGTCAGAGCAAGCTGCACGGGCTGTTACCTGAACGGTAATGAAAGCTGAAAGTAGAAGTTTAAAAGTAAATCACAAGTCCTTTGCTTGCAGATGATGAAGACTGAGCAGAGCAAATGAGATGGGAGAGCAGCAGCTATCCTTATGGCCACCAAAGGTAAGGCAGGAGAAATGCTAATCCCCTGCACAGCATCATCACCAGGAGGGTTAGGCAGGAGTTTATCGAGCCCAATGAAGCAGCCGAGCAGCAGCTGAGAGCTGACACCGGGCAGGAGGGGTCCGCATGTGGTGCGTCGCTGGGGAGGGGGAGCAGGCGTCTCCACGGAGCACGTGTCCCACGTGCTGGTATCTGGCCCCCAAACGCTTGCCATTGCTTTTGCTAGCCTGGCACGTGGCAAGCTGGGCTGGACGCCGGTGTGCGGTGGTGCACCGCGCATTCCTCCGGTGAGCGGAGCGTGGCAGGGGAGCGAGGCAGTGACTCCCAGGGGCTGCGGGCACGTCACCTCTCCGTGATGCATCTTCCTGAGCCATTGCAACTTGGTGGGAGTGTCCAGGAGCAAGGTCTCAGGCAGCTCCCAGTCACCTTGCACAAGCTGGAGCCACTGTGGCCACGGATGGAGTGCAAAAACCCAAGTGCTGCCCTATTTACTTCCTCGCTGGCCGGACGAGCCCCCTCCATCCGCTGCTCCGCACAGATGTTGCAACTCTTGGGTGGCTCTTGTGACAGCCCTCGGGGCAACTGGCTCTCCTGGGGTGGCCCAGGGGCCCTCGTCCCCGGAGAATGGCTCAGCCAGGGATGCTGTGCCACAGCAGGGCCCAGCTCCGAGCTGCACGCCTGAGGAAACCCAGCTCTGCCCCCGCCAAAGCGCCGTGTTGGGGCACTCAGCCCCCATCTAAGGAAGGGAGAGGAAGCAGCCGGGAGGGCTGCAGGAGGGCACTGAGCCTCTCCCCACCACAAGGGCAGGACAAGCCTCGGCGGGTGGCAGGATTGGCCTCAGGCTCCCGCACAAGGCGCATGGGTGAAGGGCTGCCCTGTGCCCAGACCCTGGTCCTGCCTCAGGGGCTGCGTTCTGCTTCGCTGCCACAGCCTCTCCCCGCGGCTCTGCTGCTGTAAAATACAGGCGGCCGCTTTGCCCTTGGCTCCGTTTGCTTAGTCTTTCCCCCTGCACGGGCTGCGGCAATCGCTGCAAACATGAAGCGCGCTGCTGAGGGGAGCGTGGGGCTGCAGCCCTTCCCGCCCGGGAGATAATCCTGCCTTGCGAGAAGGCTATGCAAACCGGCCCCTCCTTGCCGGGAGCTGGGCAAACTCTTCATCGCTGTTCCCACTGCTCAAAACGTGTCTCGCCAGCCCTGCGTGCCCAGCCCTTCCCTGCAGGCCTTGGCACCGCGCTGCCTGCCACCGGCAGCTGCCTACACCCTTGGCAGCAGTGACCCCACAAGTGTCTGGCACTTAATAACTCCCGACAAGTGTCAGGTACAGGAGGGGGATGAAGCTACGTGCTGGCAAACGGCCAACTGCAGAAGCTGCAGCTGCCCCTGGGCCAAAGCAGCCACGAATAGCAGGCGTCTGCCCTCTGCCACGGGCAGCACGAGGCTCCTGCTGTCGCCACCTGCACGACCTGCGGGCGCAGGGAGCCTGGTGATGCCACCGTGCTCGTGTGCCAAGCCCCCAACCTGCACAGTAGGCAGGGCACAAACCGCCGAGCAAAATCATGCCCACGACCGGCTCGCCGCTCCCCAAGCAGGGCAGGTGCCCTCATCCCCTCCACGCAGGCAGGCGTTTTCCTCTGGGATGGGCCAGTGGAAACTCCCGTTTCTCCTGCGTTCTCTCCAGCTGGGGCGTGCATGGGCCGCAGGTTTGCTTGGGGCCAGTGCAAAGAGCCCCCCTGGGCACAGAGCTGAGGGTCAGCCCCTGACCCTGCTCCTCCCAGCCTGCAGCCCTGAGAACTGGCCTCCAGCCCTCAGGCTTTTATGGGAATACTTTCACTCTGGTTTTACTGCCAGCAGCAGGCAAGACTTGTCCGATGCTGCTTGGGAATTATCACCACAACGCTGTGGAACGGCTGCCATGACCCTCCTCCTGCTGCCGTCCCGAGGGCCCTGGATAGCACACGGAAACCATCCCCACAGCCCTGACCGCAACCTCCGTACCCACCCCGGGGAGCTGGCCGGGCGCAGGGACTGGGGCCAGGCTCCCACAGCGAGCAGGGATCGGTCCTCCCAACGTGCCCATGCAACAGCCCGCACCGTCAGGGAACTGATGCAATGCAAATAGCAGCAGCCTGACTCATGCTGCACTGACCTGCTCCTGCACGGTGTTTGAGGTGGGACAGCCCCACGCTCCTTAGATATCCCAAAATAGGTCAGGTCCTGCGAATGAGCCTCTCTTGCTGCAGCAAAACCCCAGCCCCAAACTGGCCATCCCTCTCCCGCAGGAATCACAGCCGTGTCCCCGCGGAGACAACTCAGGAGCATGGGCACTGTCAGACCGCAGCTTCGCAGCGACGCGACGCGGTCCCAGCCCCGCTACAGCCACAGCTCAGCTCTCCGGATGCAATCCACAGGGCTGTGCTGGAAATCCCCTGTCCCCAGCTCAGCGACTCTGCCATGGACAGGGTGCAGGAGGCGGCGAGTGAAACCAAGCAGCGTAAGCTACATCCACCACCATTTCCTCACTGCTGGAGCAGCCCCCATGGGTGGGCAGCCCCCGCTGCAGCACTCACCCTGCCGCCTCCGCGTGAGGCAATCGCTGCCTCGCAGCCTGCGAAACCTTTCCCCCGGCCAACACGCCATGCAAATCCTCCTGACCTATTGCTCAACCAGACGCTGTATTAACTCCAAAACATTTGTGCAACGCAGGCCTTCGGGGGCGCGGGGAAGCTCAGCACTGCTTCTCGCTCATGGCCTGTGGCTTCGCCAGGAGCGCTGAGCTGGCTGCTGCCACCCTCATCGCTGCAGCAAGGGCTTTGGCTTTGCTCGGGGCAGCCTGCTCGAGGAGAAACAGCACGAAAGCACTTCGGCTGCCCTCGTGCAACTCCTTAAGGGAAAACTTTCCACGGGGAAACCCTGGCCTTAGGGAGCACAGGGATATTCAGGGCCTAAACCCCAGGGCACTGAGGAAGGTCAGTGACAGGCGAACTGAAAAATGCGTGGCTGGAGAGTGAGCCCTGACAGGGACCCGCACAGGCAGCACTCTGCTCTCCCCAGCACAGCACCAGGCTCCCTGCCTCTGCCCACTTTCCTTCCCTCCGTCAGGACCCAGACCCTCTCCAGCTGCTGCGCCTTTCTGCTTGCTTTGTTGCAACATTTTCTCTGTAGTTACTCGCTTCCTGCATTTCTGTCTTACAGCAAGACGGTACCCCAAACTGCCCCTCAAAAGTGCCGTGCCCGGGGCACCTCTTCCAATCTGCAAGGAGAGAAACAGCCCTGCAGCCTCAGGGGTGGCTGAGAACAGCGGTTCAATGCTGAACCTGGTTCCATGTAAGATGGCCTGCCCTGACAGGTGGCAGTGCCACCCACCCGCCCCCGTGACACTGCACGCGTGTACACTTCACGACATAGCAGCCGCTTTCCCACGGCCCGTACAGGGGCCTTGGGTCAGATTCCTGCCTCTGGAAATGCCTTAAAACATTAAGAGTTGAGCTAGCCACATCCTGGAAATCCCCCGACGGGAGGGAACCAGATGGGTTCAAACAGAAGTTCAGCAAGCAAGAAGGGCACAAGGCAGCTGGCGTGGGGGAGAGTGGGCTGGGGGCCCGCAAACACCGGGTGCCTGATCCCTGCTGGGCTGGGAGCAGGGGGCTGCATCCACCGCCCAGGGCCCTGCCTGGGTCACTGCCCGGCCCAGGGCAAGGAGTGACCAGAATCCAGCAGTCTCTGCCCTGACCTCTGCCACAGCACAGCTTCTCATTTCTTCCTTCCCTCTTTTGAGTTCTGATTTAAAAAAAAAAAAAAAAAACAAAGTCAAGACACTCTGCAGCGCTGACTGCTGAAATAAGGCTGTTCCCCTGCCTGTTCGTCCTTCCGTTGTGCCGTGGATGGTATTTATTACCTTTTCCATCTATTTCTAGAACAACTGGGAAGGCAAAGAGGAGACTGATCTCCTCTACCCCCAAAACACACTGGTGGACCCCTCATTCCTCTTTGCAAGCACCCCAACTCAGCCTCCTCACTTTCACAGCAGAAGTGTTTTTCCTACCCCAACCCACCCTCCTTGGTTCCACTTACACTCCCTTGTGCTTGAGAAGGATGCGGACACAGCGATCCCCTCCTGCTGAGAGCAGGTGCCCGGCTCAGGCAGGAAACCACGCACATAAGCAGCGAGGATGGCTTGACCACTGCTGGAGGCTGAAGTACGGCACGCTGGATTTAGAAGAAAAGAGCTGGCAATGGAAGGGCTCACCACACTTGTTTTGCAGAGCTCACAGTCGTTCAAGCCAGTTCCCGTTGGCCCCACTGCCCAACAGGAACAGCTTTGGGTCATCTCAGCAATTCTCCGTCTCTTTCCCATGGTTGTGCCCTGACACTTTTCAGGAGCCTTCTGCACCCTGTTCTCCAGCTCAGCCTGGGAGCTTCCCCTTTCAAGGAGAAGAGCAACGATTTCTCTCCCTGTCAGGGTATGCAAAGCTGCTCGGAGAGGAGCTAGCCTCCTGCGCGGCTCAGCACAAGGCTTTACCAACTGCACAAGGCCGACAGGATGAAGCCCCGCTGAAGTACAGGAAACTTTTCAACAGGGTGCCTGTGTGTGACCTCCTTAACTCAGTAAGCTGACAAGAAGATCTAACCTATATTAGAAGGATGAGAAACACAATGCAAGTGCACAGCAGTCACGACAGTTCCTCCCCGCCAATGCACCCCAAGGAAGCGGTAAGCCACAGGATGCGTCTTGAAAATTCCACAATAACAGGACAGCGAGAGCCTGCCCGAGCACAGCCGCCTGCGGTGTGCAGGTAGGCAGCTCCTCTGACTCAGTGCAGGGGGGAAAAAAGTATGCAGCAATGACAGTCCCAATCGGCATTCCCCATGTTTCCCGAGCAGCACAGAACAGGCCCACTGGGATAGGGGGCGCGCAAGAAAGCAGTACTTACGTTGGAACACGGGATGCTCTGGGGGCAGCAGGTTCACTCGCACAGAAGCCTTGTGTGAGAGAGTGAGAGAATTCAGAGAAACCACAGCTGGATTTCCACTGGCTTTTCTGGGTGGCACAGCAGCAGTTTGGGGGAGTAATTTTGACCAGATTTGTGTTAGGGACTGACCCTCCCACATTGCTGCGTGCCACCAGGACCGTCACTGCAACAGAGTAGTCGGCATCATAACCAAACCAGGTCTCCACCAGCTCTTCCCTTCCTGGTTCTGGTCATGAGCCTCTGTGCTTCTGCACAGATTCCTTTAGTCGCATTGGTCCAGCTTTGACAGAAACAAAACCAAACACCACCACCTCCCCCCATCTCTACATCCCGCAAAGCTAAAACTATCCATTAAGGTATTTTACTGGAAGACCAGCCTTAAAATCCTGCAGCATTTTTCAGCTACAAACCCCACTGCACACAGCAGAGAAGTCCTTGCCTAGTTAAAAGGTCTGATCAAATCCATGATGNCGCAAAGCTAAAACTATCCATTAAGGTATTTTACTGGAAGACCAGCCTTAAAATCCTGCAGCATTTTTCAGCTACAGACCCCACTGCACACAGCAGAGAAGTCCTCGCCTAGTTAAAAGTTAAAAAAAAAAAAAAAGATCGCCTGATCAAATCCATGACACATCCCTTAAGCACCTCCCCACCAAGACCCTACCCGTCACACATGTAGAGCCACCCGGGCTTCCTCAGGAGGCTCCTCTCCCACAGCCAACAAATGACCTTTCAGACAGCAAGGTTTAGGTTTCAGATTTGTATTTGAAACAAATGTGCACTATCTCCAGGAGCATCTGCTTCCCTCGTTTCTGATTAACTAGAAATAGCCATTGCTCCGTATTAAATTAAGAGCACAAATTTGAATAAAGACCATAAAATTATTTAACAAGTCAGATAAGAACATGCCATACTGCAGTACCGCAGGTGGGAGGGGAAGACTCTTATGCAGCAATGTGAGCGCTGGTACTGCTACTGCGTTTCCTTCCCAGTTCATAACAAAGCTTTAGAGCAAAGTCTTGACGTGTTCCAGTTGGCATATTATCACATTATCATGCTCAACATCTGGCACAGATGTACTACACAACAGGATAAAATATGCACTTATTGCCAGACTGTACTGTGAAACTGGCCATTGGAACTGAGGCACAGCCCGCACTATTTATTCCAAAATAATGAGGAGTGTACTATGCTTCAGCACCCAAGACCTCCAACACCACCACGGTTAGAGCCACACACCAGCACGCTGCTGCCTCATCGCACACCAACTGCCAGTGCGTCCCCCGTGCAGTGAGCCGGCTCCAGTAATGCCAAATAACCAGGCAACGCTGGACATGCTATTATCTGCTACAGCAATCAGGAGCAATTCGATTTTTCTGACCTGCCATGCTGCAGCAATTAACAGGCTGCAGCGATATCCAGCCATCAGACTGCGTATGGAGATCTGAGATTGTCAGAGGAACCCCAGGGAGGAAGGATAATTTCTCTGACTTCCATGGAAAGCCAGCCAAGACTTTGAATGGCCTTCCAAAAAGTCACCAGAGACCAAATCATTCAACTCAGCAGTTTTTATTTATATAACACAAGTTCTTGCTTTGCCATGTCTTTCACACGGCTGCCTCCACTCAGTACACAAACTATATACTGCATAACAATACAGAAAGTTCAGCAAAATGTCAGCTTGTGAGTATAAAATGTTAATCTTCTGATTGCAAGAGAAGCAGCATATATCAGCATTCCACCAGAAAACCGAAAACCACCGTGCCAAGTAGCACAATGGCCGAGTTGAGAATAGTACTAATTAAAACCAGCAGCAAGCAGCAAGTTGCTGGACAGTAACATTAAAAACCATTTTTCCTGTAATTTACAAATATGCAAAGTATCAGGTTACTTAAAATTAAGAAGCATTTTGCTTACTAACATGAAACATTACTAATTTGTAATGTATCATAATTAACCAGGTATACAGGTTTCTGCGTCCCTGTGGTTTTTATGGCACATGGTGCCAGTCTGGGTAGGTCACGCCTTGGCAGTCCGAGGGAAGAACAGAACAGACACAGCCCTTCCTGAGGAGGGTTCTCAGGAACAGCTGTATCCCGCTCTCCCCTTCAGAACTCGCCTCTCAAGGACCTTGGTTTAACCACAAGACGGACATACTTAAACATAACAAAACACACAGATACAATGTGTATCAACAAATCAACTGCTTCTGGCCTGCAAGTGCAAGAAACATCTTTGCATTCTAAGCACAATGAAATTCCAGGACCAGAACCAATTCCTACAGCAACTGGTTTTGCATATTTAAAATCTGTTACAGTATCTACAGTAAAAAACATCTTACAGAGTAAGAGGGAAGGAAAGGCGAACGAACAGTCTTGCCAATTAAGTCTTATTCTAGATTTCTGGATGCTGCTATAGTTTGACGAAGTTGAAGGGGACAGGAAAACGTTAGTGAGGAAGATGAAGCAACAGCTTTACAGAGGAAAATATTAAGGAGTCCTCAGGAACAGTACTGGCAGCAGTCCAGACATGACTACAGCTGTTTTACTGAGCGCTCAAAACTATTGCTGTCTGAAGACAAAAGGCACAACATCATAAATCCTCCTTGTCAGTGTTGCACAGAGAGAGACCAAGACAGGTTATGAGCCAAGGTCGATGTTTTCAAGCAGCAGCAACAGCGTGGTCATCCACGTGTTCCGACAACTGCGTTTTTCAGCAAATGCCAAACACGCAACTCGCATGTAGCTTCAGAGCAGTGTTGGGACTCTCATCCTGAGAAAGGATTGCACCCCTAGCTCCTCTTACTTCTGGGAGCTGAGCAGCTTGCTAAGCACTTGTGGTACATATTGGAGAATTACCTTGTCTCGGGAAGGCAAGCTTATGGAAAGCATCATTAAAGAAGTGCACCAATAAAACCAAATTAAAGCCAGCTAAACCTAGCTTCCTGCTAGCTTCATAATCCAACATTTCCCACAGATCTGCACGGTAGGATTTAGTAAAGAGGCTTAGTTAAGAGCTAAGAGCAGCCTTGACAACACATTTTAGTCTTCACAAATAAGCCTCACGCACTGCAAAGGGAGTACCCCCTTATCTTTCACAAGCCCCCTGAGTCCTCCCTCCCTATGCCCGATAATGCACTAAGCCATCTCAACACCAAAGTAATGGGAGGAGAAAGGTCACATTCAGTTCTGAACAACTGCAGGAATTTAGGGTGTGCCCAACTCGGTGTACAACCCCAGAGGAAAAATCCTGTTCTGAAGCTGCAGCCTCTTCTCCCGTTCAGCACCCAGAGCCTCTTCAACATTCTCTGGGGAAGATGGGACCCTGAGGCTGCCTGTCTAAGAGGGTCACACTGTCATGTCTAGACCAGAATTTGCCATGAGCATGCCGCATCTGGTATCCAGCCTCCAACCGGAGCCCAGTACTTCCAAGGAATAAGGAGGAGCCCTCAGAAGGCATCTATGGCAGGTACAGAGTGCAAACACTGCCCCTCAAGCTCTTCACATGCCTTTGCTGCCCTCGGCATCTGCCTCATACACCTGGGTTCTGAGACTTGTACGTTAGTATCTCTGCAGCTAGCCTTTGGGGATCCAGCAGCCGAGGGAAACGGCTCATCACAGCATCAACTAAATGGGGATGGAATATGCCACACAGCTTGACGTGTACATTGGCCCGCTCCTCTGCAAACTGGTCAGAGACAGCCCAAGAATCCCCATATGTTGGCCCCGGAGGTCTCTGCACCGAACGAGGATCTCGCACACTGCTAGATCTCACTTGAGGCGGCATCTGGTATGGTTCAGACCAGTACTCGCGAGAATGGGACGGAGGGGCATTGTACTCACTGGGCAGACTGTATTGGCCAGCGTTAGCAGGGTGTACAGGTACTCCATAGCCTGAGAAAGAGTGAGGTGGTCCTGAGTGAGATATCTCAGGGCCATACTGCAAGAAGCTAGCACCAGAGGAAGATGATTTATGGGAACCATGCTTGTACGAGACCAGACCATTTTGCTCTAAGCTGGGAGAAAGTGCGTAGACAGCTCTCTGCCTACCGCAGGTGCAGACTGCCACCTGATCAGCATGGGAATGATCACAGTGACCGGTAGATCTGTAAGGCCACATGTCAGACAGTTGGTTCTCCAAAGACCCAATGCCTGAGTCAAGATGCTCCTGAGAGATATAAGACAGAGAGTCCATATGAGGCTGCTGGTACCTGTCAGAGGACCGGTGGCTCCCACTGTTAGGGGGGCCACTGCCTGACACACAGCCTTTGACCTGAAGTGGAACATCACTGGGCTTTGCTTTGTGGGTCAAGCTTTTCCTCTCTGCAGAGGCCTTCTGCAAAGAGCTTTTATCACTCTCTGCGGGCACAGAGCACAAGAGCTCTGCCTGGGAACCTCTTTTGCCCTTTTTCTCCTCCTTGGCACCGGCACTTCTGGTAGGAGACAACCTTGCGTTGGCTCGGAGTTCATCAGCTAATGAGCGCTGGGGCTGATTAATCCTTTCAGGGTGGTAGAATTTGCACTTAATTCCGTAAGTACATTTCTTCCCTGCGAGGAAAGGCAGAGCACAGAATGACCATGGAATGACCAGCTGAATTTTACCGAATGCATGAATTACACTTGCGCAGACACCTTAGCCTTCATGTTTAGAAGGGAGGTCTTACCATAAGGGCACTGTTGTTTCTTGTGTTCTGGCACCACAGGCTTCTTTCTGAGAAAGTTATCCAGGCTGGGGCCATGTCTCCCTAAGGGATCATCTGGAGGCATAAACCTAAAGAAAAATAAGTATCAGTGAGGAACAGTTCACTTTCTTGGGTCAGAGTTTCATTTCTTCTAGAAGTCTCCTATTTGACTGAAGGTTAAAAACTATCTGAGCCATAAAAAGCTTTCCCATTTCACTGCAGTGACAACTCTCCTG
The DNA here is from genome assembly GCA_013398225.1 of Steatornis caripensis. Classification (NCBI taxonomy): domain Eukaryota; kingdom Metazoa; phylum Chordata; class Aves; order Caprimulgiformes; family Steatornithidae; genus Steatornis; species Steatornis caripensis. The sequence continues at coordinate 25,234 of VZSC01007370.1, read as the reverse complement.
TCATCTAGTAAAGGCTGGCATGAAGTGCATCACATCAGGCACGGAAGGGGTTTTGTGCTCTGTCACTGACCAGAATTAGTACTTGGCTTCTGGGCCTGCTAACAATTGTCCTGGGAGGAAATCAAGTCCTGAAGCTCTCCTAGGAACTCCACTACAGCAGAACTCCTAGCTCCAAACCATGAACAGCTATTAAGATGACTCCAATTCCTTATGCCTTTGTACCTCACCACAGCTGGGAAGTTCTTCCCACCACACTTCCACCTACCAAAAATATCTCTACAGGATTTTTTTTTCCATCCTGTACCAGCATTCTGCTCTTTTCGTGCATCACTTGCCATTGCTTCATTAAAACAAGACAACGTGCTCACGCAGATCTTTTTTAAAAGCGAAAGAAGAATGGGAACATACTTGTCATTAACAAAGGAATACATCAGCAGACGCTCCTCAATAAATTTCTTCCACTCAGGACGCTCGTTCTGCAGGTCCCGATAAGTATCATTAGAAACCACAATGCCATCAGACTCATGTGCCAGTTTCACAATGAATCGATCATCGTAACAGACAACACGCTTGCCTCCAACCCGCCTGGAAGGAGTGAAGACCAGAATTTTCTTCTTTTCAAGGTCACGGAGAATGTACTGGTCTAGAACAAACACAACTGTGAACACACTTACACAGCCCACAGGCCTTCACACAGATAAAGTAACATCATAAATAAAAAACAAAATGCATGTAAAGTCATTTCTCATCTCTCTTCTTATCCATCCGGCTCTCAGAGGCAGATTCCTAGCGTGACACCCAAGAACACTCAGAGCACACCACAGGCTGCTGTAATACAGCAAGTCCCAGCCACGTAATCCTTTGCATGCAAAGTGCGATTTGCATTTAAGACTGGCAGGCTAGTATCTTCTGTAGAGCCATACAAATTCTGAGGGGAGTTACTCAGGAATCTCAGCTGTTTACAAGTTCAGAGCAAACTCCCCTCAAGTTGAATAATTTGACTACACTCCCATCAAGCTTTAATTTTTAGCACGCAGAAATTCTGTACAATCTACAGCGTCAAATATGTTACAGTCAAACACATGGCATGAAGCTGTGTCCCTGAAAGGGGAAAAAATGCAAGTAATAAGAGACTAGAAGTTAGGAAGCAGAGCAGCATCACATTCTTTGTCCTCTGAATTATTCCAACTGATCCAGGCAAGAACTCGCATAGGGGAGAGGTCAATGACTAACTTGCACTGGTCAGCTCAGCTTACTGGATCTCCTACTACTCAGAGCTTCCATTCATAGGTTAATTACTAACTAGCCAGAACTTTGCAAGCTCTTTAAGTGACAAAGCAGTAAGCCTGAAGAGCTACTTCTGGTTTTCATACTTCCACACCTGTAATAAGCACATCTGGTCGTGGCTGCTCCTTCCTCCAAGATGGCACAAAGACTGTAATATCCTTGTGTCCCCTGTCCCAAAACCACTGGACAGCCAGAAGGATACCTCGGCAGGAGAACACTTCTTTATTCCCATGGCTGCAAAGAAGAAGATTGAGAATTTCAATATTCAGGCTATGTACAGGCTGGTCAGGCAATACACTAAGCACATGGATCCAGCAATTCAGACAATCTTTAGTGAAGAAGTGTTAGCGTAGCACAACCAGTATTTGCTGCTCATCTCATGTAAATAGCAGCACTAAGATCCCCACAGAATTACTGTTGCTTTTAGCACCTCAGTATACCGATAAATACCCAAATCCTCAGTGGGAGGGAGAAAGCAGCTGTAACTGTTTCAGCTGCTCCGAAGCAGAGCCTTTGCTTCAACTCTGGACTAGAGATCTTTATTTTTAGCCCTGAGTACAATGTGATCTTGAACACTTTGTCCGATTCTGCCAGCTAGCACCAGTGGCTAACCTCTGCCAGTGTAAACTGCACCCTCACTAGGTGTTTTGCTTGTAAAGTTATTCTGATAACTTAAGGAAAATAAAACATTTTATGCACTCAAGGACTTCAGCACTGAAAGATGCTCTTTCATTATGTTACGGCCCAAGAAGTCAGTTACAAACACACTATTTGCACAAAATAGCAACATCTCCTGTTAACAGGATGAGTGCTGAATGTCTTAACAGCACTTGGCAGTTTGACAACAGCATCAGAAGCTACGTACCAATGCAAAAAGCCACTTCTTAATTATTCATTAGGCCATATCAATAAGCTTCCAGAACTTCTAAGGTGAAACTACCACTCCCGTTTTACAAATGCCACTATTTATAGTGTAGTCAGCTCTTCTGTTGGTAATGGTTCTGGCAAACTTTCACCGTTTCTGTATCACAGCCCAATTGGCCATCCTGGGGATCTAACAGCCTGCACTTCAGGGTGACACTCTGCTAAGATGTACTCTACCAAAGGTAACTGCTCTCAATTCAGTAAGATTTTCCCCACCTGGTCACTACCCCTGCCCCAAGTCTTACTCTTCCCACAAACACCTTAATGACATTTCAACTCCCCCCGACACCCAGCATGCTAGTGAACTCCACCATAAAGCAACAACTGAAGAGCTTCCATCCCAGCAGAGACACTGCTCAGAACCACTATTACAGTGGCACAATCATACCACTAGAAAGGAAACTTAATTTCTCCTCCTGTCCTCGCCCTTCTCTGAAGCTATTAAGAAAACTCAAAGAGTTGGACCAAAACAATTGTTCTGCAGGAACTATACATTTAACACCAAAACTAACACCCGAAGAGACACCTTACACATCATCTTCTTTTAAGAATCCCAAATTACAGAAAGCTGATTTTAACAATCAGAAGAAAGATGCTCTGAGAGCACTCTCCACTGTCAGACTGGTTTGGCTGTAGCTAGCCAGACACAGGTTACTGGAAGCTTTTAGAGATAAGTGAGAGCAGGGATATTTTTTCTTTTGAGTCTCTGCTACCAATCTTAAACCTACAGAAGGTACCTAGTGGAGCTGATCCGATTTGGCAGCAGCCAAGAAAAAATTCCCTTAGAAGGAAGTGAAAGCTAATTTCCACTATGATTTGCATATGTTTGTCAAGAGCTGTTCAGGGAGGCCGCTGTACACACTGCAAATGAATCAGCAGGGAACATCACACCATCAATACAGGAAGTTTCAGAATGGAATTCCCCTTCTAGCAAATTGCTTAAAAAAGCCAGACTGCTTTTCTCATGTCAAACTCCATCCTATCGGCAACGTTACTACTGCCTGGTCTGCCCTGAGTCACATTTGCTGTGGTCTCCCCTGCACTCTTTGGGATAACTTTCATGGGCAAGAGGCTCCTCATTCAAAAAACCACAACCAATTCTGTTGTTTAAGCCTGAGCACTTATCTAAGGTAAACTTCACTGCAAGAGTCACACTTATCAGCCCAGCTCTCACAATGGGCCATTTTCCTCAAGTGACTGCACAGCTGCTGGCGAGCCAGGGCACCAGGACTGTGCTCTCCTGCAGATGCCCAGGTCACATCTTTTACTGTCCAGCCCTGCTTGACTGCCATCAGAATTCCTTATTTGCCCTGGGACTCGCAGGCGCCATTCGTCAGTTGCAGAGCAGACTGCATCCATCTTTTCTCAGAACTGTCAACCATGGCTTAGAGAAAACCACACCTGCAAACATATCTCCACTCAGCACTTCCACCTTAGACAAAGTCTACAGTAATGGAGGCAGAGCTCTGTGTGCACCCTGCTGGGTGTTTCTGTTTTGTTTTGGTTTTTTTTTTTTTTATAAAAAGGTCTGCATACACAAGGACACATTACAAGATCTATTAAGCTAAAACACAGTGAAGGATGCTTGCTTTTGAACTGCAATGATAAAGCCTAATTCAGAAGCCTGGTGCATTAAATTAACGGAGCCCAGATGCCCCTGCGTAGAGGTGGGGAATGCAGCACCAGGGTTTGGGGCGCGGGCAAGCAACGCTCGCCATGATGGGAACAGCCAACGTGAAAGTAGGGACACAGGGCCAAGAAATACCCAGCCCAGAGATTCTGGGTGCTCTGTGGATATTCGGGCTCCTGCACTCTCAAGTTACTGTTGTGACCCAAGCAGCTTCGCAGGCCGCCCTTGGCTGCAGCACCTGGCAGGACCTGCACCATCAGCACCACAACAGCGGAGATGCTGAGAGCGAGTCGCAGCCCTGCCCTGGTGACGCCACCTACCAGAGTGCCCCTTCGGCATCCCATCTGTCCTCTACACTGCACGGAAATTTAACCAAGATACAAGAGTCACAATTTGGAGGCTGTGGTCTCCAATGCAGGAGACAGCTCCATATTACAATGCCTCCTCTAATTAAACCTGTAATTATTTATTGAGCAACTTCCTGCTACAGAAGCTTACATAAAGCCATTAGGTAAGAGTACAATGTATCTTCAGTTATCCTCCTCCTAAGCCAGAAAACAGAAGGAAATGTCTTTATTTCCCATGAAGCACACCCACTCCTATCGGAACCCTGTGACCACTGGCTGTGGGCTGGCAGAGACCACGGGCAGGAGAGGCCATCAAGGCAGACCACACCTGCAAACGTGACGCTCATCCTCATGACAGCTACGCGTACTGCTGAGGTGCCTTGGAAAACTATTTCCAGCCACTGCCAGGGCGTCCAGTGGCAGCTGCCAGCAGTGACAAAGCCCCTCCAAGCTCCCCGCGGTCGGCACACCTCGGAGCTGGAGGCCACACAAAACCACCGCCTCGCCAAGCGCCGGCAGCTGCAGAGAGACCGCCGTGCGCGCCCGGAAACCCCAAACGCACCTCATGGCCACATTGCTGCCGTCGATAACGATGGGCTTCAGGTTCTCGCTCTCCATCTCCTCCGGGGCTGGCGCGGACGCGGGGGTCTTGTTCGCGGCCCCCCCCCGCGGGACCAGCGGGGCCTCCCTGGCCTCCAGCGGGGCCTCGGTGCTCTCCCGCTCGGCCGGGCCGTGCTTCACCAGCTCCCCCAGCACGGTGTTGGTGTCGGCGTTCAGGCCGAGCTTCTGCAGCACGACGTGGATCTCCTCCGAGGAGTAGCCCAGCTTGCGGAAGAAGTCCACCTTCAGCTGCATCTCGGCGCTGTCGCAGGGCTCCCGCCCGGGGCTCCCCGCCCCCTCGGACGGCTCCGAGCCGGGCGGGCCGCCGAGGCAGCGGCTCCCGCAGGGGGCTCTGGCGCTCATGCTCTCTCCCAGCCGGGGCGCCGGCGGCCTGGCGGCCGGGAACGCCTCAGGCCAGCCCAGGACGGAGGAGAGGCTGCC
>VZSC01007370.1:0-19912 GCA_013398225.1 Steatornis caripensis | reverse complement strand
CCTGCCCGCCGGGCAAGCGGAGCAAAGCCGGGGCTCGGCCGCCCCCTCGCCGCGTCCCCGGCCCTGCCGTTGCCGTTGGTCCCCTTCCAGCCTCGCCGATGCCTCCCGGGGGAATAACCCCGGCAGATGTAGACAGGTCCCTGCTGCAAACACCTGGGTTTTATGCAAATCGTGTTGCAACGCGGGCGGATTTGCCCCGACAAGCGTGCTGCTGCGGTAACCGCTCCCCGCTGCTTCCCGGTCTCCTCCCGGGACAGCCCGGGCCCCGTGCGGCCTGCGGCCGGCGAGGGGCTGCCAGCGGAGCCGGGGACGCGGCAAAACCCCCAGTGAGCGGGCAAACCCGCACCGAAGGGGTTCCTCAGAGGGTCTTCCAGCTTGTCCTCCGCTGCTGTTAACGTTGAGGCTAAACTCATTACAGCATTAAAGCTCCAGTCCTGGCCCTTTTTTACCTGCCCCCCACCGTCAGAGGTGGATGTCAAACGGTATTTGGCTCCCAGGGCTCCGACACGCGCGCTCGGTGCTTCCAGAGAGAGGGTGCATCTCCTGACCCGTGCGGGGTGTAAGGTGGTACCCACCTGCTGCCCCTCGCCATGTTAAAGACCAGGCTTTGGCCTAAGAGCTGGTGGGAAAACATCGCTCCAGCCCCAGCGCACTCAGACCTGCGAGCTGGAAGGAAGGGAAACGGGACAGAGGGCAGGCTATGGTGGGGTCTATCAGGTGCGGGGACAATCCTGCGGCCACTGAGGAGTCGCAGAGAGTGCACTGTTGCTGTTTTACCCAAGCCTAAGCTGTAGGCAGCGTTAGGCAGAAGGAACATGTGAATGCACGGCCACGAGCTTCGGGCATAACGGCAAAGGTGCTCCTATTTTTATGTTCTGTGTGAGCTGCACTTCCAGCAGCTGGTGCTTGGATGCAGCACACGGTGACACTGAAGTCCCCTGATGGATGCACATGGCAGAGCGCGGTTGTGGTGCTCACAGCGTCTCTTGTGTGGTGGCCCCTCCTGCGCCGGCGGCGACCAGCCCAGAGGGTGCCCACGCAGGCTGCACGCCAGGCGCGCACCGTGCAGGAGGCTGGAGTCTTTGACACACGTCTCTTGCACCGCTTTGATCTCGATGTGATGCAGGTGGCCGTGATTCAGCTGGTGGAGCCTTATCAGCCCGGGCTTTCAGAGGAGATAAGAGCCGACAGGAAGCATCTATCAGCCACCAGTACCTGTCCCCTGACTGTTGGCGAAAGCCACCCTTGCAAACTGTACGCAACTGCAGGAATTGAATTAAAATTTCACAATGTGCAAAAATTTTGTATCTCTGACTTCTGATTAATCATTCCTAAACAATTTAATGAAGGTAGTTTCAAATTTGCTTCCCTGAGGCCATGTACCAGAGCCCAACTTAAGAGCAAGGGAACTCTCCCAGTTACAGGAATACATTTGCATTCATCTTCCTTGTGGTTACCCTGAAACAATCATTTTTTCTTGTCTCTGGCCATGTCTGAAACCGCACTGTGTACTCAACAGTAACACACACACAGAGGCTAGATTCAGATCAGAGATAATATCCTTAGTCAGTACTTAAGTAGGTGCTTTCCCAATTCCTCTTCCCCTTGGAATCTACTCCAGTCAGCATGAATTTAGCATTGTTTGTGTGCTTTTGCTTCCAGGCTAAAGTCTATTGCACCAAAAAGTACGGCCACAGATGTGCTTTTTATAGGAAACACCCCACGTAAGAGCCACAAAGCTGGATCTTCTGACTTACGCAAAGCAGCGACAGCAACCCCATGCTGCCTGTTTTGTTTTGGTAAAAAGAGAAAGCAGGATAGAGAGAGGGTCTGTTGGCTTCTCCACCCCAAAAGTCAAAAGGGGTCGTATGCTGGCCACACCCCAGAACTCCCAGTGGTTCCTTTTTATTTTTTTAATTTTTTTTGGCATTTCCATTTGCCAGCTGCTTTGAAGAGAAAGTTTGCCTCAGTTTGGCATTGCAAGGGCTGTTGTGGAGGCTGCACCTTCTGAGGATGTGAAGATTTCCACAACAAAGCCTCTGCCAGGATCACGGGTGCACCGAGGCCCAGTACGCGGACAAGGCAGGAGACTCTGTCTCCTCCCTGAGGCGCGCGAAGGGTCCGCTGCGCAGGGAGAGGGGCTGGAAGAGCAGAGCTGTCCCACGGTGCTGCGCCTCTGCCAGCGAGTGAGTGCCGGCCTGCTGCTTCTCAGTTCCAAAGCAAGAAACCGGCTCTCAATTAACTGGTGTGATTTTAAAGTGCATTGACCCATTCCACTCCACAGCACGGAGGAGGGGGTATTGCTGTTAAATTCCTTGGGCAAACAAGCCTGGAGTAGCTTCACGGACAGTCGCACCTCTGCTCCGCTGTCCCTTGGACCTCATGCTGTGACGCTGCTGCTGTATGACCTCTGCGGTGGTTTCCAGGAGCCAGCTGCTGTCCCGCTTCCTCCCAACGGTCTCTGCCCCTCTCTGCTTACCCACAGGTGTCATACAGGACTTCGGTAAAGCCACCGCCCAGGGAACAGTACCCTGCATGGTACATAGGAAACCATGGCCGCAGCCACCCACTGCCATTGAGTTTGGCGCAGTGAGCTGTCCTGGAGTGAGGAATGCCAGAGGAGCTGCACAGCAGAGAATCAGACTGAGGGGACGGAAGGGAGCCGTATTCGGAGGAGCCTAAATAGCACCAAGCCTATGAGACACATACCAGGAACCATTTCATATGGGGTCCTGAGCGCCTCCATGGTGCATTGCAGAGGTGCTTTCCAACTTGCACGGTCTGCTTCCACGTCCAGGTGCCAATAAACACTGCTTTGTTTTGGGAAAGGTACCTTGCACAGCTTAGATTTTGTGTTGTGCGCCAAAGGCCAAGCCCTCATCCAACAGCGCCTGGCCTTTCTTTCTGCTGGTGGGGTTGGATTGTGTGCCAGGGGACACATTCCCGGTCCCTGGGCTGAGGCGCCCAGCGGGGCTGGTTGGGAGGCTCGGCCGGGGAGCGGCGGGGCTGAGCAAGAAGCACGGGTGCACAGCAGTCGGGCGGCCGACCGTCACCTTTCTGCCGTGGGATGGCTGCCCGCTGGCACTGCCGGGCTGCTGAGCGGTGCTCGCGCCGCCGTTGCGCTGAGAGATAGCTGCGCCCACAGGAAAGAGGTGGAAATCCCCTCTGCAGCGCACGCGTGCACGGGGCTTTTCCTGAGGAGGAACTTGTGAGAGCAAGGAGGAGGGCAGCAGGCAAGCAAGGCCAGATGTTAGACCACAGGATGAGCCCAACCATGCCAGGCGGAGTATCCAGGGCAGCCAGCAGCGTGTCTCATGCTGCTGAAGGGTCATCGTTCTAAATTGGGGCTCCTAGTAAGCAAAAAAGAACAAAAGCATCCTGGGGAAGCAGTGATGGCGAAGGGCTTGCGATCGCAGGAGCCCTGTCCTGGGGCTCGGTTCCTCCCAGTTCTCCGTCTCCTTTCAGTTCTCTGCTGACTCAACGTAAGCTTTCCTCCAGTCCGCTTCCTTGCTCGTGAGCAAGCCTTGTAAAGTCCTGACATCACATTTTCCTAGGCATTTTTCTAGGGATTACCACTCCCATGTCCCAGATTTTAAAGGAAGAGCTCATCCTCGAGCAAAGCCTTTCACCTCCCACTCGTACGCAGTCAGAATAGGTGGTATTCAAGGATCTTATTATCTACTGGTGGGGAAGAAGCTGGCCTCATGCCAGCGCCTTGGGAAGAGATGCCAACGCCACAAAACTATTGCTAACCAGCCTCAGTCAGGAGCCCTGTCGGCAAAGTGGCTGTGGACCTGGCTCGCCTACCTACGGATGCTCAAGGCAGCTGACTCGCTCTTATAAATGGGCTAATTAAACCTCATTTATAAATGCCTATATGGGACCACTTATGTTAATTAAGGACACTTTAAATGGCCTTATTTAGTAGCGTTTGGGAGTAAATTAAACCGAATTAAGGCCACTTTAATTCTGAATGAGAGTTTTATGCAGCATTTTAATGCTCTTTAATCCACTTTAGATTAAGTTACTTCAATTTAACTTTGTTAAGAGTGCTGTGTAGACAGGCCCTGAGCAATGAGGGGCAGGTACCCGCACCTGCTCATAGCTTGAGCTCATGGCTACAGCCTCGCTGGGAGGGGACGGGGCTGGGGCTGCCTGTCCTGGGATCTGTGCGTTCCCGACAGCTTTGGCATCTTAAATCCCTTGTTCGGCTGTGGAGCGACCTAATGGCTTATCTCACTGCACTCACCGACGTGTGCTCCTGGGTCATGCGAACAATACCAAGTAGATTAACTGATCCTCCCATCACCTGCGCCGTAGGGGTTCAAAAGGCTGGCAGAGCTGCATCTGAATTTTCTTTTACAGTGAGCAGTGTAATTTATTACACAGTACTCAGCACGTCCAGGAATTAAAGGAAAAATAAACAAGTGATGATTTATGCCCTTTCCTTGGAAGAGGGTCACCATCCCTCATGAGGAGAGCTGAGCAATAATGCTGGAAGGAAAGCTTAGCAACGTCCCTTTAGAGCAGTTTGCTTTTATGGCCGCAACCACTCACATTTATGGAGATGCTGACTGAGAGACCATCTGCTTCTCTTGCTTGCCTCAATAAAGACGTCTCTGATGGCAGCATCATAGCTGGTTGCCAGAGTGAGAACCCATCAGCTGACGCATCGCTCTGCTTTGGAAGCGTGCCCAGCGGAGGCACCGGTGGGAAGGGCGCTCCCCTCGCGCAGGCCAGCTCTGCTCCTGTGCATGCGTCGGGGCCTCCTGACCCTGCTGCCACGTGCCGCAGGGATTCAAGAGGAGAAGAAGTAGCTCAAGTCTTCTCAGAAAAAAAGGAAAATGCAGCAAGGGAGAACTAGAGGAGAAGCTAGACAAGGATTTGCGGAACTTTACTGACTCGCGTTTTGAGCCCGTGTGCCCACAGTACTCGTCACGTTGCTACCTGTCTTCCCAGTGCCACCTTCATCCACGAGTGTGGGATTCCTTTGCAGCTGCAGACAAATAGACTGATTTTGCTCTGAAATATTCTCTCTTGAAATGATTTCCTGGCTTTTAAGGAGATCCTCATAAGCACGCTGCAGAGTAGCTTACTCCCTGCATAGCCCAAGGGCTCCTTGCAGAGTAGATGTGTTTCGGAGGCAATCACTTGCTCTGGAGGAGAGCACACGCTCCTGAGGGACCACGCCAGAGTAATTTATTTGGCTGTCACTGCGACTGCCTGTGTGCCTGACGAGACACGGCCTTAGGTACTACTTCGAGTAAGCAGCCTTGATCTCTACCTTTGGTCTTGGTGAATGATGGCATTAAGTTATAGGAGGACGGGCTTATTTCCTCAGTGACAGATGGATTGGACACACCCTGGCTATTTTTTTTCTCTTGTGCTTCCGTCAAGGAAAAGAGCCATTTTTTCAAGGTCTTTTGACTATAAATAAATCTGTTATTGTTGATGGCTGAGGGGACAGAGACAGCAGAAGCCTTACTGTCGCCCAGGCTGTCCCACAGGGTGCCGTGTGAGCACGCGAGGTCTTGGCTGACCAGCCAGGGATGGTGGCCCTGCAAAGGAGCTGCGAAATTAATCCTCCCTGTCTGTCCCACCCTAGGGCTGTGCAGCTCAGAGTGCGTCTCCTTAACTCTTCCATGAAAGGTAACCTGCACACCAGCAAGGCACTGACAAACCACGGCTGGTGTCAGGATAGCTCCCAAGGAAGCCTGTTGCCGACCGTCCTGGCAGCAAGGAAAGGGCTTGGCTGGGCCTGGGAAAGTGGTTCCCAGCATCCCTGCTCCAAAGCCAGGGACGATTGGTCCCACTGCCGCTGCCCAGGATGCGTCAGTGACAGAGTATCTGGATGATTCCTCCCTGCTGAGATCAACTTGTCCCGGCAGATGTGTTTAACAGAAGCACTCAGAGCATTCGCACTCAGGTAGCACGCTCTCCTTTCCGAAGCAGCGCTCCTGGCTTACCGGGCAACCTCGGGTTTACAACAGCAGAGTCAAAAGCAGAGCGACGCAACAGGCTCAACTAATAAATAATGGTGGGGAAAACCAAGCAGTTACGCAAGTGTCTGTGACAGCAGCTATTTACCGTTTTGCTAAACCCTTCCCAGTCATGGCCCCTCTGCCGGAAAATATCAGCTGTCCCCTTCTCCTGAAACATCCCTGCCTGCTCAGCCCGAGTTTTGTTTAGATGCAGCAACTGTAGCTGCGGATTTGCTGCACTCTGACGTGCCTGGGAGCGTTTACTGCTTCAGAGCTAAAAGAATAATAGAAGTTGAACAAACATTTCATGGTATTAACATAAGATGTTTAAATAGACCGTCACAGAATATTTTATCCCACCCAGAGCAATGTGAAGAGCAGAGGATTTATGCCTATTGCTGAGCAAATACCTCTTGAGAAGTCACATCCATCTGGGAAGCAGACAGTTTTTCTCCTAAGGAGCTGAAAGCAGAGCACACCGGAGACAAGCAAGCGGAGGGCAGCGGTGCCGGGAGCTCTCCTGCTCTGCCCCTCCAGGGACGGCAGAGGATCCTACAGGGCGGACAGGAGATGCAGAGCTCACTGTGCCTACGCTCTGGGCACGCAGAGGGGAGATGGCGCAGCCCCCAGAACAGCTGGCTAGGGACGCCCCTCGCTCTGCGGGGAGAAGAAGACGTGTTTGCTCTTTCCCTGTGCCCTGCGTGTGTTGGGGCAGAGGACAAAGCCTCCCAAACCACTCAGGGCTGAGATCCCTGCAGCTCCCAAGGGAGAGAGCCCCCGGTGCCTGCTCGCAGCCTCGTGGCAGTGTGTCCGTCACATGCCTCCGGCACGCGGGCGCGTGGTGACATCGGGCCTCTGCTCAGCACGTGGGCTGGGAGCAAGACGGGTCAGCAAGGCTGGCTTCGCAGCGAGGCACTGAGACAGCGCAGTCTCGTGGCTCATGGCTATTAGTCATCTGCAGGCACGTCTCTGGGATGAATGGAGACGCGTAGCAAAAAATGAGGTGTCAAATGCTTCCTGAGCAAAGGCACACGCACCCCCGTGGTGTCTGCTCTGTGGTTTGTTGTTGTGTTTGCAGCCCTCAGAGCAGGCACATCTCCCCGAGTCGTGGGGACGTGCTCTCACCTGGCGGCTCTCGGTGCCGGCAGCAGGAGGGGCGGCCGGCCATCCCATTCCTCCGGCCGAGGGCACCGGTGCCAGCAGTCGCTCTCCGACAGGCCAGTCCCGAGCCGCTTCGGACTCTGGTGGTGCCACCGTGCAGCAGGAGTGTTACAGGGAAGAAGACTGCACGCGGGAATAGCTTCCCGGTGTTCCCAGGCTGCAGGGTCCGCTCTGGAGCCTCAGGAGGTCAGGGGAGGACAACTCCACAGTCCTTCCCTTACAAGCCCCACTGAAGTCTACAAACCCAAGGGGTTAACTCCTCAACAGCAGCTTTGGGACCTCTTGTGATACGTGGGCTTATCGTGAGCCCCTTGGGACACAGGCTGGCTCTCCCCTGTGCTCCTGCCGAAGCTGCGCAGAATGGGATTCCTGGCTCTGCCAGGCACGGAGCTGAGCACACATTGCCGGTCAGAAACCTCTCATTTCCTCTCATTTCTCCTGGCCAGGATGCGGGGTCAGCGCGGACCCCAGACACGGGGGCCGGGCGTCCCATCGGGGCTGTGCTGCTGCCTGCGCAATGTGGGACAGCGCTGGCTGCCCCAAAGCCCTCGCATGAGACGGATGTGTGTCACCGGGGCAGAAAGACAAACAGACGGCACAGCTCTCCCCTCGCAGCTCCCATGATGTCAGTGGCAGTGGGAGCCGCTCCGCTTGCCAGTCCGATATGACTCAGCCTGTGTCAGCGTGGCAGCCGGCGGAGCCGGCAGGCAGGGGCCGAGAGGTGGTTTCCTACCTGCTCAGGCTAAACCTAGAGAAGGTGTTAACTGGCCCACGGATCGGTGGCAAAGCTCATTCCCAACGCTTGGCGGATGGCCGCGAGAGCAGACGAGGACTGAGCTGTCTGGTATGGGAGGCAAGCTCGGTGTTTCGCACGCCTCGCAGCAACTTGTGCAATGAACAGAATGCAGAAGTGCAAAGAGGGCTGGCCTCTCCCTCCCTCCCGCTGCTATTAGAGCAGCCCGTCTCCGTGAGGCAAGACTGTGCTTTCGCTACCTTTGGCTGGGGATTTCCCCAGTGCGAGGAGTGCCGTGCTGGTGTGGAGCTGCGGCAGCCTGCGGCTGCACGGGGCTCTGGCTGCTCCCGGGGAGCTGTGGATTTCTGTAGCATCCAGGGCACGGGGAGCTCCCCGTGGCACAGCACCGCGCTCAGGATGCTGCGGCCGGCGGCTTGGGCCCCTGCCACCGCCTGCAATGCCCAGCCCCGCTCCTGCTCTGCTCAGACCCACTGAAGTACCGCAGTGGGAGAGCACGGCAGGCCCCAGCCTGTCTTTCCACTTTTACACAACAGTGTACAAAAGGAGTGATGCATTATTGCAAAACAGCATCTGGGGGAGAAGACTCGAGAGACACATTATTCAGGAACAGCATGTGGGATCTGAGGTCTGTTTGTCAGACTTTTTCAGTTAAGACCTCGCAAGGCTGGGACTCGCAACCCACACGCCTGATTCACGTCTGACACCAAGTAAAGAGGGCAAAGAAGTGATCGCACTTTTAGTTTTGCTCTTGGGGACAAACTACCCCTTTTCTAATAATTAGGTTTGTTTTTTCAGCCTTCCACCTAGAGGACTGAACAAGGTTTTACAATTTAGTCCAAACTTCCTGATTGATTGTCCCCAGCTTTGTGGTATGAGCATTTGGGATGGAAAGGACGATGTGACGCAGAGAGCAGGCTACGGAGAGGCTAACGCCCGGTTAACGCCGTCTTTCAGTCACACTGATAAACGCGTGTTGCATTTCTGGGCTTGTCTGTCCAATCTTATGTGCAGAAATTGAAATATTTCCTTGCGTTTATAGTCTTGAATTCTCTGTACAGCAAATACCAACAACTTCCAATCGCTCAGAGCGCAAGATAAACCTGGTGTGCCTCTCCCAAGTCCCTGGCTGCTATCCTGCCTATTTGTGGACCTGACGGAGCAGCACGTCCTTCTCTTCCTTCCTGATCTATGCACAGTGTTTCTGGGAAGGGTGGGAAGTTGGCTGTTTACCAGCGATAACTGCAGTTTGGTAGAAAAACCAAACTGGTTTGGTAGTGTTTTCATGAAAATAGAAGACAGGCTTTCAGTTTCTGTTTAGGGCTGCCTTAGCCACGACTCTGCTCGTTAATGTGCTGTTAAAAAGAAGGGAAGAAACCTGTGTGTGCAACAGCTCCTCAAGAGGTATTAACAGTGTGAACCCAGCGGTCTGTTCTAGCTTCTTGCTTGGGTAAGACTCCAATGTCCTCAGCCAAACGCCTAAGGAGGCATCTGCCACAAAACCATCACTGGGAAGACACAGTCCAACGCGAACACTCCTGAGCTATGCATAGCACAAAGCTGCAAATCCTAATCCATTTAACATGCCTATGAAAAAATATCCGTGCTAATAACCTGTTGCAGCTTAAGGCATTTGGACAATTCTCTATCTTTCTGTAATTCTTTGTAATAATAATTAAATGACCTTTAAAATGGCAGTGGGTGGAAAAATTCATTAGAGCTGAATGGCAATTCAGCAACTGCTAAAGAATATTGAAACTCAAGAAGAAGAAAACNGAGGTCATAGCAATGGTTTCACGGCACCGGCCCTCAGCGGGGCTCACCGAGCACCCTCCCACCTGGGGAAAGGGACCAGTCTCCCTTCGTCAGCACTCCTGCTTGCCAGGAGGGGACAGCATGGCCGGGGACACGGGGACAGGGCTGGAGACACCCGCAGCCCCCTGCATGCTTTGCAAGGGGTCCTGGACCGAAGCAGCGGGTGGGTGGTGGAGGCCAGGCCAGGCAGAGCCCATGCTGTCCAGGAAGANGGGGGGGGGGGGAAAAGAAGTGAAGCAATCAAGTGTGACGCTGGAAGTTTGTTCTTCACTTGCACTGATTTCCAGATCCTGTTGGGCAGAATAAATATGGGAGCACTAAAAACCCAAGAGATCAGTGAACAAGCCTCAGTGCACAGGAACCTCGACTGCCCGCAGCCCGCTCTGTCCGGGCTCCATACCCAGCCCACTCCATACCCACCGGGCACACCACCTGCTCCAGAGCAGGCACTGACAGGGAGCTTTGCCATGACCAGCAGCTGTTAGAGAGCGGCCGGGCTGGGACGGCTGAGGGCTGAGGTCCTTCTGAAGGTGCCCCTTGAGAAGCTGGTGGAATCATCTGTGGGTGCTCACAGACCAGGTCTGAAAAGCCAGGGCTGGAGAGGAAGGTGCTGGTCCCTCTGCCCCGTATCCACTTGCCAAGCAGCAAACGTCCCCTCTGCCCTTCTTGCTTTGGGCACCAATTTCGTCCTTGCCTGAGCAATACCAGAGCAGCTTCGGTACTGACCTGAGGTCATAGCAATGGTTTCACGGCACCGGCCCTCAGCGGGGCTCACCGAGCACCCTCCCACCTGGGGAAAGGGACCAGTCTCCCTTCGTCAGCACTCCTGCTTGCCAGGAGGGGACAGCATGGCCGGGGACACGGGGACAGGGCTGGAGACACCCGCAGCCCCCTGCGTGCTTTGCAAGGGGTCCTGGACCGAAGCAGCGGGTGGGTGGTGGAGGCCAGGCCAGGCAGAGCCCATGCTGTCCAGGAAGAGGACTACCGCTGCTCAGCGCTGCCAGCCGCCAGCCCGGCCTCCTCGCCAGTATCGCCGCTTTGCAGCCTTGCGTTGGATTTGATCCCCTCCAATACATGGCATTTATCTCTCTCACTTTCATGTGCCTTTAAGGAAACACCACTTTTTATCTCATTTCTGCGGCTTTTTATCATCACAAAGAGTTTTTAATGAAATGAGAAAACGTCTGTTTCTGCAGGCTGCAGCAGCGTGGGTAATTTCAATATAAAACAAACAAGGCAGCTTTCAAAACTAAAATTTTATGTGTGGCGTTTTCTCATTTAACAGAATGCACAAAGACAGGCAAAACCAATTAACAGGAGGTTGATACTCAGCACTTGGCAAAATTAAACAACAGGACTCTGCAAAAGGAGTGATTTCTTCAAAGGGAGCCGGAGAAAGGGACAGAGAGGAGGAGAAGCAGCAAGGCTGCTCTTGAAAATTCATCACCGCTTAAAAAAATCAATGCAAATAAATCTGCATCCTACCCGACATTCCTCAGAGGGGCTTCAGAGCTCCACCGACCAGGTGGAATCGCTGGGGAATGGCAAAGATAATGTCTGGGAACACCAGCTTCAGGAGAGAGCTGGGGAAGCCCTAAGTCAGGGCTCGGATGGTNCAATGGTTTCACGGCACCGGCCCTCAGCGGGGCTCACCGAGCACCCTCCCACCTGGGGAAAGGGACCAGTCTCCCTTCGTCAGCACTCCTGCTTGCCAGGAGGGGACAGCATGGCCGGGGACACGGGGACAGGGCTGGAGACACCCGCAGCCCCCTGCGTGCTTTGCAAGGGGTCCTGGACCGAAGCAGCGGGTGGGTGGTGGAGGCCAGGCCAGGCAGAGCCCGTGCTGTCCAGGAAGAGGACTACCGCTGCTCAGCGCTGCCAGCCGCCAGCCCGGCCTCCTCGCCAGTATCGCCGCTTTGCAGCCTTGCGTTGGATTTGATCCCCTCCAATACATGGCATTTATCTCTCTCACTTTCATGTGCCTTTAAGGAAACACCACTTTTTATCTCATTTCTGCGGCTTTTTATCATCACAAAGAGTTTTTAATGAAATGAGAAAACGTCTGTTTCTGCAGGCTGCAGCAGCGTGGGTAATTTCAATATAAAACAAACAAGGCAGCTTTCAAAACTAAAATTTTATGTGTGGCGTTTTCTCATTTAACAGAATGCACAAAGACAGGCAAAACCAATTAACAGGAGGTTGATACTCAGCACTTGGCAAAATTAAACAACAGGACTCTGCAAAAGGAGTGATTTCTTCAAAGGGAGCCGGAGAAAGGGACAGAGAGGAGGAGAAGCAGCAAGGCTGCTCTTGAAAATTCATCACCGCTTAAAAAAATCAATGCAAATAAATCTGCATCCTACCCGACATTCCTCAGAGGGGCTTCAGAGCTCCACCGACCAGGTGGAATCGCTGGGGAATGGCAAAGATAATGTCTGGGAACACCAGCTTCAGGAGAGAGCTGGGGAAGCCCTAAGTCAGGGCTCGGATGGTGCAGGCGGCAGGAGAGCATGGCTCCCAAGACGTACCTGGCGCTGGCTGGCAGCTCGCGCAGGGTGCAGGGCTCCTCCAGAGATCCTTCAGGAGCCTGCTGCTGCCTTCCCCAGATTGCCCTCTGCTTCCAAATCCCCTCCCACCATGAAAAAAACGCCTGTTCCAGCAGAAGTTAAGCTGGAGACAAAAAGGAGACAAAGGTGGAGAGGAAGGCGGTGGCTGAGCAGGAGCAGACGGGCAGCGATGCTGCCAGCTGCCCGCGCATTGCCAGGCAGCTGCACCGCTCCTGCACGGTGCCGTGATTAACGGTGCGGTTAGTATCACCGCAGGGGGCTCCAGATGAACCGTCTTAAAAGAGAGGAAGAGGTGGAATTAAGGCTAATCACTCGTTATCAACCTGGGGGCTGTGCCTGCAGAGTTCAAGATTTACAGTCCCTGGGAGCAAGTCAGAGTTGGACTCTGATTGCTGCAATCACTGCAAAATGGGGATGGGGCTTATTTGCCTGTTTTGCACATAATTTGTGGGGTGAAGTGCTGAATTCTTTAAGGTGGCAAGGTGTCTGGGTATATTTAAGCAGAGATGTAGCCATGCCAGGCCAGAGCAAGGGCTGCGAGTCCTGCCTTGTAGCATCACCCAAGTGAGCAAGTTGAGCGTTTATCTTCGGCGCGCCGCCGTTCGCCAGAGCAGCTGAGATCGCAGTGGGAGACAGTCCCTCTGCCTGGTGAATAAAATATGGAGCGGCAGTAGTTACTGTGCTGCTTCCAGCTCTGGTTTCCACAGAGCGACCGACGGAGAAGGCAAAAGTCACTTGTTAATGAGGGGCAGCAGCAGTCCAGCCCCAGGCAGCAGCTTGCTCCTTGCACATAGCAGCTCTCCGCTCCACGTCTTGAAAGAAGAGGCGATTCCTACGAGGAAGGGATGTGCTGAGGAGCTGTTTGGCGAACGCACAGCAGCCCGGGCAGAAAGGTCACGAGTGCTTAAAACCCCTAACGTGGGAGACACAGCTAGTGTAGCTCGACTCCAGCCCAAAGGTATTTGACAGTCTGGTGGTGCCAGATGAAAGGGGAGAGCCCCAGGCCTGAGTTTGGAGGGGGACCCCAGCTCCCAGCCAGCCTGCTCGCCAGCGATCTGGCAGGGCAAGGCCCTCGCAGAGCTGCAGGCAGCCGGGGAATCGCCCGCAGGCGCTGGCAGCCGCCCGTCCAGCCTGGCCATGGGAGCATCGGGAGAGCAGCATGGGGCTCCCAGGCGTGCCAGGGCGCGGGCACGGAGCGGGAACCCTCCTGTGCCTGGGCAATGAAACTTTTCACTGAAAAGAGAGAAGAAAGGAAGCGGGTGGAAAGAGAGGAACAAGCTGCCACACCAGGTAATCCATCTCAGGAGCATCTGCGTCAAGATGATTTGTGTCTTCCAATTTACTCCCAGCCCAAATCTGAAGTAAATCAGCCCAGACAGTTCCCCGCCCCGTGTGGCGGGACACCACACCGGGGCGCAGACGAACGTCCCGACCATCCATCTCACTGGTCTTGCAGCTCCCGACTTCGGGGCTTGTCCCACATAATTAGAGCCAAACTGTTTGTTTGTTGATAGCTGAAGGAAGGAGAGGAGGCGCCCTGGGAAGCGAGACGGGATGTGAAAGGGGATGATGAGAATGGATTTTTTTTTTTTAATATTCTGTTCAGTTGCTTTTCTGCAGCAATTCCTTTCACATGAGAATAGCCCAGGAAGAACATCATCAATATGAGTTTCCACCTGTAATAAGAAAGTTATCCAAAGTCTTAATTACCTTTTTAAACTACTTACAATTCTCCTGCGTCCTTGCCACGGCCTTTCTGCCAGCCCTGAGCTGTGCCCGCACCGCCTCTGCCAGCAGCCCGGTGCCAGCCCTGGGTGTCACAGAGGGATTTGCTCTGAGCAGGAGCAGCTCGGTGCACTCAGAGCATCCCTCTGCAGAGCCGCTGGCGGGGAGCCGGAAGGCACCTGCATCCCGGCGCAGCCCCCCTGGGACAGCCTGCTCTGGCCCCGGCGCTTCCATTGCACGTGGGGGACTGACACCCTGCCTGGCCCAAACTGCGGGGCTCTGCCCCGGGCACAGGAGCGGGTGCGAGCTGGCAGAGGGGTGGGAGCCCGGTCCCGCAGCTCCCCTTGCTCTCGCCGCCCTGGGCTGCCTCTGCTCCATTTCCAAAGAGCCCACAGAGAGGAACATGCGGGGCCTCCTTCCTACACGGACCGCTGCTGAGGTGATGCCATGGCCCGGGGTGAGCGAGCGCAGCCCCTGGCAGCACTGCCCGGGCACGGGACACAGATGGGCCCCGGCACGGCCCCAGCCCCGCACCCTGGGAGACGGGTGCGCGGGCACTGGCGGGCCCCCGGGTTACACAGCGTGCAGCACTCGCCACGGCGGTGGGGTGGGAGGGCACGAGCAGAGAGGTGACGTGGGGGAAGCCAGTGCTGCTGTCCTGACGTCTGGTGCCCGCACAGCCCCGGGTGGGGACACCCCACTTTGGTGAGAGGCCATAAATCCACCCAGGGACTCTGGCAGAGGACAAGCTGCAAAAAGAAGGCTGCTCCCCGACCGTTTCCTTATACTGACATCTCGTTCTTCGTTACAGCTAATTACTGACAAAAGGCTGGGGGATTTTGAAGGCAAGCTATGAGGTGCCCTGATCCCACCTGCAGTGGAAGCACCCTGGTCGGGTTAATTTTCGTTGATCATCGGTTTGAGGGCAATTTCATTTTCAAGTTATTGATTTGAATTTCACGACGTTTGAAAAACACTGGAAAAAAGATTTTATCTCTGTAAGGAAAAATGTTGAACGAACTCGTGCCTTGGCCTCAGGGGTTTTAAAAATGAGTTTGTTTATATCTAAACTGGCAATTTTGGGCTAACTATGAGCTGACTGTGAGATCAGTAATTTTGCAGTATGGCGAATGTAAAATGGGGGGCAGAGACCCCCACGAGGGTCGTGTGCACCCAGAATTTCCCAGGTCTGCGGCGGATGACAGGGAGCTTTTGCCGTCTCGCTGCAGAAAGCTGAGGGAAAGACAAGCACCAGACGAGGGTTTGGGGGTGCGAGGGAGCTCCAGCTTCATCTCCTGAACTCGCCTCCACCCCTGAGTCACTGAAATACAAAAAGTCGTAGGTCCGACCGTTTCTCGCTGGCGTGAAGCGCCAGCACCGCCGAGGCCAGTCGGCTGCTCCCGCCCTCGTTTTCTGGCTACCAGGAGTCACTGCTGCCGCACAGCTCCCGGCATGAGTGGCAATCAGGCTCGATTGTCTGCACGGAGCGCAGGCTGGAAGGGCCGAAGCCACCAGCCCTGTGGCAGCTGCTGATGAGCAGCGCGTGTGGCAGCAGAGCTGGGAAAAAACCCAGCATGGGACCGAGCGGGACCAGCCTTCCCGAGGGAGCGGCCCGACAGCAGCCTGAGCGTCATGGAGGGGGGCGCAGAGCACCCCTGCTCAGCCCTGAGAGCGCAACTGCCCAAAATCTTGGCCGTGACGTGGCAGCGCTCCCCTGCCCGCAGAGCTGGCTCGGGGGCGCGAGGCGGCTGGGGGGGCAGAGGGGCTGTGTGCTCCCCCCCGGGCTTTGGTGCACTGGAGGTGCTGGGCGAAGCAGGATGTGGCTCCGCTGCAACTCTGCCCAGCTCTGCAGCCTGGGGAGCTCAGCTGACTGCTTCACTGAGGATGCATGTAATTCAAAGGTTTGGCTGGCGGTCCTGGAAACAGTGACAAAAAGTGCAGCGGGTCTGCTAATGAGCCAGACGCACTTTAAACACTAATTCACTTTACGATGAGAGCGCTGTTGCTGTTCAGATTAAGTATTTATCTACTTGCTTATTACAAATCGATACATGAGTAACAGCTCGATGGAAATGACATCTGTGGCGCTCCGCAGTCATTTGTAACTCACGTTTGAACGTCTTTCCTAACGGGCAGTGTTAGCTCTGCACAGCTCAGGCCATGCACTGAAAGCAATGAACCCGAGCAGATCATCCTCCAGAGTTTCCCTCAGCCTCCCGGCCCGGGGACCACGTCCACTTTTGCTTTCCAAGTCCCCTCCTTTCCCTTTGGCAGCAGCAAGCCAAGAGGGCCGGGAAGCAGCCTGCCAGCAGGAGCGGGAGGCGAAGCCAAGCTCCAGTGAGGTCTCCGCCGAGTGTTGACATGGGTTGGGAACCGTTTTGACTTGTTCTCTACCAACTCGGCTCTTTGCAGGAGCTGGAGTTATCCCTCAAGCCTTGGTTTCATCTTGTTTCTATTATTTTGAGCCAGCGGAAGTTCTTGGAAAATAGGACTTGCCTGCCTGGGTAAGGCAGGACTGCAGAGCCTGGTTGTGCGCTGCGGGCAAGGCCAGCTTCTTGGGGGGGAAACGCAACAGAGAGTCCAGGAATTTCAAAACCAGGGAAGGGAGGGACCCCAGGGCGCCACCTCACCCCTCGCCCTGCTCCAGGCCCTGGCCACCCCGGCTCTGACAGACATTTTTAGGGCAGTTCCTAAAAGGATCCATGAAGGAGCTTTCAGCTGCTCTTGGGCAGCCCCTGTTGCTTAGCATCCTGCAGGCATGCTTTCTGGAGCTGTGCCTCCAAACTGTCCTCGAAAGGGTCCCCTGAAGAAATCATTTCCAGAAGGACTGGCCTTTATGTACTCCAGCCATGTTTCATTCGCTGAATATTTCATGTTGTTGTGTTTGGTAGCTCTTCTAGCTCCTCAAAAGTGAGAAGGCAAACTTTTAAATCTATTGTCTTGGGCCATTTTGCATCTGTTACCCCATGGCTGCAGTCCCAGTGCTGGAGGCACCATATGGCTCGCATTGTTATTGGAAAAGCAGCACACCCGCAAAGAGCAGCAGGACTGAAAAAAACGGTCTGGAATTAAAATTCACCTTGTTGCTAACTGCAGACTAAATGACTAAGCCAGAGGGACTGGGTATCTCATTGCAGTGGTTACAGCGGTGTTTATTTCTCTTCCGAAGGAGCCCTGAAGTATTTCTATATTGTGTCTGATTTAAAAACACAGGAGTCGCTTCCCCTCCAAGTGCAGCACAACGCTTCCTCCTATTGCTAATGAGAGTTGCGCAAATACCAGAGTGGTAAAACGGGCCCTAAAAAGTACTTAAATTTTTCATGATACGGGAAATGAGAGTGTCCCCAAAGGGAGCTGCTTAAGTACCGGCATGGTGGAAATAATCCGTTCGTGTAGCAAACCTGCAATTAGATAGCTACCTGGGCGAGCTGCCCGTCATCCTCCAGCAGAACATGCCTCAGCCCTGCGTAACGAGGCTGCAAACAAGGGGCGCTTGACTCCACCTCTGATTCCATTAGCAACAAGTGTGCACGGCAGAATAAAACGCATCCAGCCTCTGCGCTGCCGCTGTCTGTGGGCACAGCCCTTTCCGCGGGAGCTGGGGGGTCCCCGTTCAGCCTCCGCTGCAGGGGAGCGCGCGCCCCATCCGAGGAGCGGCCACCTCCCCGCTGCCGGAGCTGCAGCGTGGCGAAGCCTGGTCCCAAACCCCGACCCGTTCCCCCAGCACCACGCGGCAGAGACGTGCGAGGGACTGGGAGAGCTGTTTTCTGACGCCGCGAACACAAATAACCCGTGTGCGCGTGGGTCACCGACCCACGTGCCAAGACGTCTGTGTGCGGGTTTCTGCTTCCCTTGGGTGCCGTTCAGGAGGGGAGCAGGAAGGAGGTAGAAATGCTTTTGTGCCAAAAGGCAGGAAGATCCCCGGCCCCTGCTCTGCGGCGGTTACGGACGGGTAGTTTTCCATCTCTGCAGCGAGGAGACAGGCAGCAAACTGCCAGCACAGCTCAGCGTACGCTTGCGTAAAACTACAGCCCAGAGCTCTCTCGTCAGAGGTAATTGCATCTCCCCAGCCCAGCCCGTCCGCGGTGCTCCCCTCTGTGTGCAGGGTGCACATTTCTCTACGCTTTGTGTTGAATCCTTGAGCAGACCTGGGTTCGACGACCATAAGGCAGAAGCTGGAGGAT
This sequence comes from Steatornis caripensis, assembly GCA_013398225.1. Lineage (NCBI taxonomy): Eukaryota > Metazoa > Chordata > Aves > Caprimulgiformes > Steatornithidae > Steatornis > Steatornis caripensis. The sequence continues at coordinate 1,728 of VZSC01007370.1, read as the reverse complement.
GCTTCCTGCTAATGAGATCTCTGAGGGCTTCTGCTTTCACCTTTCTCCACTCTCCCCCACATTTGTAACGGCAGCCAGACTGGCACGGCCATCAGCGTCTCCTGCTACCACGCAGCTCTTAGGTGCTCGCAAGGGGAATTTGCTGCCAAACTTGCTCTGCAAGCTGAAATTTGGCGTTAAAGGGTCTTCCTTCCTCTTTGAAGTTGAGCTATGAGCAGATTAGAAACGTGGCGGTTTGGGGAGGGAGCACAGGAATGAACAAACTCCTGAGGCGTGCCGCCGCTCCCCGCACTGGGCCTCGCGGATCCCAGGATCAGGTGGATCCCTTCCCGCACCACTGCGCCCTGCAGCCTCCCGACTGCTCCTCAGCGCGTCCACGCTGAGACGCCCTGAGCTTGTGCAACACGCTGAACCGCTGGCAGGCGAGCCCGGACCTCACCGACCCACNAACAAACTCCTGAGGCGTGCCGCCGCTCCCCGCACTGGGCCTCGCGGATCCCAGGATCAGGTGGATCCCTTCCCACACCACTGCGCCCTGCAGCCTCCCGACTGCTCCTCAGCGCGTCCACGCTGAGACGCCCTGAGCTTGTGCAACACGCGGAACCGCTGGCAGGTGAGCCCGGACCTCACCGACCCACGAGGACCGCCGCGCGCTGTGGAACCCGCCATGGACGCTCCTTACAAACGACTGGCCGCCTGCGCCCTGCGCTGGGAAGGCAGCACTGCCCCGGCCGCGGGGCAGCGACGTTTGCTCGGCTGTAGCTGAGAGAAGGCCCTTAGCAATGCAGCTGCCAATGCCAAACATGCACAGGCACTGCTTCCTTCAGGAGCTGTGCTGGCAATGCTAGCTGCTCTCTTTGACGAAAGAAATTACTGCCGCCGCCCTCGTGCCCTGCTGATGGCACCCATGTCCCAGCAGTCCCCCTGCGATGCCCAGGGACCTCTTTGTGGCCTGCCCTAGCCAGGCTCTGTCTGGACGGCACTGGGCAGGACTCGAACTTCAGCTCTGATTTTCTCCGCTCTGTTTTATCCTTCTGCATAGAGTTTTTTTTTTTTTTTTCCCCAAGACTTGTAGCTGTCTTTGATCTCAGAATATTGATGTAAATATTGTATGATCCTGCCTCAGCCTCCAGGAAACCCAGATGTTCAATTGATTAGATCTTAACATAGAGTTCAAGAATTCTGAAAAGCACATGAAATAATAAACTTGTTCCAGTGTGAAGTTTCTCTGTTCAGGATCAAATTCAGGGTTAATTAATTTTCTTGACAGCTATTGCACGAGACGGAGCAGTTAAGTAAACTAATTGCGGGGTGGATTCTGCATGAGCTGAAGTCAACGGGTCACATACAATTAATATTCAAATCAATCCGACACAGAAAGGAGTAATATGCTGCTCGCATCTGTGGACTGTGCGCAACCAGCGAGCAGGGCTGAAACATCTCGCAGGAGGAGCTGCGAGGACTTGAGGACTGAAGCAGGGAAGCGGAGACGGCACCTAACCGCAGCCGCTGTTCACGTGCAGCCCTCCCCACCCGCCAGACGCCCCACTGAACACCCTCACTTCTCCCGGCTGAGACAGGTGGGGCTTGCTTGGAGTATCCTTATGCGTAAGCCTGGCTCATATTTTGAAAGCAGGGAATCCAGCTTTGTTTTGTCTCTAGAAGAGACAATTAATCATTTTTGGTGTTAGGAGAATGATGTTCTTCCTCCCCCCCCCCCCCCCCCCC
>VZSC01007369.1:94651-111058 GCA_013398225.1 Steatornis caripensis | reverse complement strand
GGCAAAAGCTGTCTCTTACCTAGATGCGGTGAGGTCTGAGTCATGGTAGGGTTAACCCTTCCGAGGAGAGAGGGGTCCTAAGACAAAGGGAAGTGGAAAAAATTGAGTGTTAGGAGCTACAGTCATTTTTTTTTAAAGCCCAGCCAGGGACAACTGTCTTCAGGCTCATCACAGTCAGGCACTGAAATTACTTGGCCGCAGCCGCAGCAGGTGCCGTGAATGGATCAGGGGCAGATCACGAGTGCTTACAGAATTGGGAACTGAGCTACCAAACAAAGCAACATATTAATGAAAGTCATCTCTGGTTCACGCTCGAGCCGGGGGCTCTCCCTTGGCACAGGGGACCCAGCGGGGGCGGCTGCCCCATCGCAGCCCTGGGGCTCTTTCCCTGGGGGCTCTTCCCAGCCCACGTCCTCCCCCGTGGGGTCCCTGCCCCTCCCCAGGCTCTCCCGGCTGCTCAGTCCAGTGTGTAATAATCCTCCCCACCCTGCTGCAGTCCCCAGCTTTCCTCTGCCTCTTCTGCCCCGCGCCGGCACCCATCCTGCAGCAGCCATGCGTGCCCTGCCTCCGAGCACAGGCACAGCATCCGAACGGGGAGACCGAGGTCTGGGGCTGTGCGTGGCTGGGTCAGGGCAGCAGCAGTGGAGCCAGAGCGGTGCTGGACCCTGGCGCAGCGCTCGGCATTCCCGGCCAGCCAGGATCTCTGGGTGAAAAGCTGAGTAAGGCTGAGCCCAGTTTTTCCTAGAGTTCCTCATGCTGTTGTTTAGATAAGTTTAAATGAGCTGTGATTAAGCTAATTTCAAGCTAATTAACTCAGAAAGATATCCTCCACTTTTTAAAATTCTAAGTGGTTGTTCATTAGGAGCGAGCGAACGGGTAAAGGCTGCGTCACTGCAGCACGAGGAGCTAAATGCAGAATGAGCAGCGGAGTCATTACTGCGATATGAATATTCGTTGCCTAATTGGGTGGCATAATTAATGGCCTGTTACTGTACCGCTGCTGTGCCCTCGCGTGGGCAGGGGGACCGGGGAATCAGCTCCCGATCCCCTGCTGCCCTCCCGGCCGCGTGGTGCAGGGCGGGCGCTGCCGGACACGCCTGGGCTGGGTCCTGCTGCGGTGGGTGCGAGCTCAGGGGGAGGAGGTGGCACTCGGGGACCAGCCCTGGGAGCCACCTCGCCTGGTCCTTGGCACCCCTGCCCAGGGCACGGACCAGGAGCCTGCCTGGAAACCCTCCCCGCCCAGAGGCTGGTTGTGCCCGGGGCAGGAGGCCACGTGCACCCTTCCCACTTCAGTCGGCTCAAAAACCAAGATGGAAAAGCCCACAGCAGGCGTGCTCCTGGGACGGCTGCGATGCAGCTGCATCCCAGCACTGCCAGGGCGACGAAAAATGGATTAAAACAAGATTGGAAGAGGAAGCAGCGGCTCTGCATCCGGGGAGACAGCGCTGTCTGCGGGCTGACAGCAATGAGTCTGGTTGTGTCACTGCTCAGATCTAATGGCTTTTGCGGTTCAGTTTCTGGCTCACTGGAGCATCACTTGATTGAATGCACAGAGGAAGGGCTGGGCAATCCCCAAACCGCCTTGGCGTTCAGTTCAGGCTGAGCGAGCGCACCGGAGCAGAACAGCGCAGCGCAGTGCAGCGCAGAGCCTCGGCAGCCTCCCTGCCTGCAGCAGCTGCCTGGGCAGGGTCCTTTGGAAGGGCCTTTTGGTGAGCATGGTCTGGAGGAGCCGGGATCCTTCACCCAGCCCTCCTGCGCCCTGAAGGTCTCCATCTGCCGTTGACAAATCCCCTCGTAAATGCGGTGAAGGAGCTCTGACCGCGCCTGGCTGCGGCGCCAGCCCTGCTCCCGTTGTGCGGAGGCTGAAGCAATGGCAGCGCGCTGGCGGCGGGATTTCACGAGCAGCAGAAGATGCTCAAGTAGGGGACCCCTGCATTAAGAAAACACAAAGCCGTAACACAGAGCATCGCTGAGCGCAGCAAAGATCTAAACTGTGTTTATCATCGTAACTCAAGAATCCTTTCCTGCTCGGGTCATTCGGTGTTGAATGGAAACCAGAGAGCTCTTTCCTTTATTCTTGCGTCCTCTCCACAGCTCTTGTTCCTTCAAGTGAAAAAACCTGAAAATCGCTGCGAAGGTCACGAAATACAGTTACAATGGAGTGAGAGGCATTAGATTGAAGGATTGATCCTGGCAGCAAAGCCATTTCCCCCTGTTGTGCACATATAAATAAACCTGGATTGTGTGTTGAGTGATGAGCTGCCTCCGCAGACGGGCTCTGGGCGCAGGGAGGGGGCAGAGCGCACTCTGCAGTGGCCCTGGGCTGCTGGAGCCGGCCGTGTCCTCGGCCGTGTCCTGCTCCCTCGCCCCTCGGGAAGGGCTGGAGGGACCAAATGAGTCCAGTTAATTAGAGACTCGGTCTGCCTGGTGCCCTGAGCGCCTCTAAGCATCTCCCTAGCACTCTTATGCCAGCTGCGCCGTGGCAGCGGGCGAAGGTGCTGCACTGGGGATGTTCTTCTGCCGGGGAGCATCACAGGGAGAATTTCTCCAGGATTCAATACTGTGAAGCCAAGTGAATGAGCGACATGGAAACAACGTGCCGCTGGGATCCTTATATAAGTTCTGTCCTGAGTTTTCCCAAACCAGACACAGAGACCCTTGGGTACCTGGGAACCTCCCTTTCACTGCCTCCTCTGGACCGATTCAGGGCCGTGTGCTTCTTCACAGATGCCAGGGCTTAGATCTCCCCCCTCCCCCAAGCTCTCACAAGCACGGCCCCTTTCAGCCCTCCCGCAGCAAACACGGTGGCCCAGCTCCGGGTTTCCCACTGCCCTGATTCCTTCCAGCACCCCGCAGTGAAATTATTGAAATTTCACAGTCATCAGTTTCAGAAATTACTTCTGAAGTTTCCACTGCTTGTGGAGTCATCATAATTTATTCATACATTTTCCCCCTGGAGCAGGGGAGCAGGAGCCACCATCCCTGTCAGCAGCTCCTTCCTCTGATGTTTCCAGGTTGCAACAGACCTTTTTCTTGATACGTGCAAATAATAATAACGCTATCCAGAACCTGCCCGCCCCTTTTCTGCTCCTGTCAGGGAGACAAGAACATGTACCGCTGAAGCTTTAACAGCAGGTTTCCCTCCCCCCGTCGCCAGCCGGCGCACGGCGCACAGCCGCGCTGGAGTGCCACACCTCCCGTGCACGGGCTGTTGAGCTCAGTTTAAATGGAACGCCACGGCAAACTGTCTTTCCAAAGGGGATGATAAATCGATGCTAACATCTATTTTGCCTAATAATGCAACGAGACGTTCTAGAAGGAGAGAAGACACTACTTTGAATGCGATCCAATGTGAACCGTTCCTCTCCAGCCTTGCTCGCCTCCAAACCTGCTCTGACTTACCCAGTCTCCGCGGCTCGGTTTGAACAGCTAACCGCTCAGGTCAGGGGCTGGTTTGTGCGTGAGAGCTCTGCTTCCAAGGCTGGGTGCTTTGATGCTAATTTGACGTAATGGATTGAACTTAAAAGTCATAATCTCCAGTTCTGCAATCTCTCATCTGCAGCTTCAGAGATTTATGAAAGGTTTAGTGCAAACTAATTCTTTGTGAGAGCTTGCTCTTGTGATTAGTAGCGATGAAGAGAAACACCACATGATTATTTCATAACTCTCAGAAATGCAAAGAGATTTTTTTTCCCCTCTGTATCCTTGCCTTCTTTAAAGGAAAGCAGAAGCAAAGTTGCGGGGAAAGAGCAGAAAAACCATCCCAGTTTTGGGACTTGGCACTGTGCTCCAGCGTCCCTGCCAAAGCAGACGGTGTAGCACCTTGCTGACGCTCTCGTGCTGCTGCACGATTTCCAAGCTGCACGCTGGTACAGCCTCCGCGCCCCAGCACCGGGACGCCCCCGTGCCAGCTGATGGCCAAGCCAAGGGTCCCGCTGCCTGCAGGACGGCTGCAATCTTTACTGTCCCCTCCTGTGCAGGAACAGCCTGTCTGAATTTCTGCTCTTGTCGGGGATGCGGGGTTTTCTTCCACTCGCTCCTCTGTACTTTAGCTCAGCCTCCTTCCCCGTGACACTATTTGGCTCTGATGGTTCAAAGTTGCTGGTAGGCAGAGGTGGATGAAAGGGTCTCAAACACCCCTCTTCAGCCTGGCACCGCCAGGCTTCGTCAGCCGATGCCGTGAGCTGGGCCAGGGGCACTGCGGATCCCGAGGGATAGGGCAGGGAAGGCAGTAAAGCCGACCTACAAACACATGATCTCGCAGAGAAAAACACCCTCTTTCTGGGCGGTGAAGACTGAATTCTCCCTGAGAGAGCCTCTCTGCTACGAAGGGGCACACTGGGAACCGGATGGGTTTGCCGAGTACAAGGAGGGCCTTAAGCCGAGACGAACGACTCTGCTGCTGTCACCCAGCCCCCCAGCCCGGGACCCGCCGATGCCATTGGGGACCGACGGCCACGCTGGGACCTCGACGTGGCAGCGGTGCCGGCCCCAGCTGAGTCCACGACCTGATCTCAAAGGGGACCGACTCAGACGCTTAGAAGGAAGCAGGTGCCTTGGTGGGCAGGGATGGGATTATTACTGGCATTTAACCGTGGGGCTCTTTTGGCATCCTGTGAAGTGCAAAGGGCTCGTGCTACCGATCGGGGAGAAAAGCTCTTCATTTGAATGCAGTTCATAACAATAATGGCAACATATGGCAAGTGACATTTCGAAGCATCTAAATCTCACCAAGGCACAGGTAGGCTTCCCGAATGTAAAATATTCAGCCTGCTGCACTGGAAAATGTGAGAGGGACAGAAAATCCAGCGCTGACAATGCTGGGAGTTAGAAGAGAGTCCCTGGAAAATGACTTCGTAAATGATACCAAAGTTCACATTTAAGTGTCTTAAGAGCGCACTTCCCCGACAGCTGAACATTTCTTTTAAGTCTCATCATCTTGTAACAAATTAAAGGCAAGGAGGCATTCATCGGAAGGGAATATTCTCAATTGTTATAGCAAATTGACTTCAGATTATTGCTAGAGATCGAGCGAGTCACGAGGAAGGAGGGCAGCGGTGCGGGGGGACCTTGGGCTCCAGCTCCCCGAGCAGAGCGTGTGCGAGCTGGAGGACACTCAGCTGCGCAGGAAAGACAGGTTAAACACCGGACGGCTGAATCCAAGCCACCGCCGTGACTCCGCAGCGCTCACTGGCTCCCCTCGCACCCAGTTCCCTCCCTGGCAGAACCGCGACCCTTCCCCGGTTCCCGAGAGACGTGGCTCTGCGAGAACCGTGCCCTGTCCCGGGACGCGCGGCAGTTCAGAGCAGGCAGAGACCCAGCCCCTTTGCCCCCCCAAGTGCAATGCTCCAGAACCCGGTGTCATCACTGCGCCGACCTCCAGGCAGGACCGGCACGGTCCTTCAGCCTCACGCTGCAGACGCTCGGGCACTTGGCGTGGGCACCGCCAGCAGTTTGTGTCCCAGCGTGCCAGCTCCCATAGGTGCAGTGCNCCCTGTCCCGGGACGCGCGGCAGTTCAGAGCAGGCAGAGACCCAGCCCCTTTGCCCCCCCAAGTGCAATGCTCCAGAACCCGGTGTCATCACTGCGCCGACCTCCAGGCAGGACCGGCACGGTCCTTCAGCCTCACGCTGCAGACGCTCGGGCACTTGGCGCGGGCACCGCCAGCAGTTTGTGTCCCAGCGTGCCAGTTCCCCATAGGTGCAGTGTGTCCTCACTGCGGTCTGGGGACGCGGTCATTAACACACAGGTTCTCAACACCTACCTTATGTTTCAGTAAATTATTTTAGGATGGGCTACGGGGGCACAGAGCAGAAGGAAGAACCAAAGAAAGTGCTTTTGGATGAAACCTTAGGAAATGTTTCATTTGGACAATAGCTTTCAAGGAATTGTTGGGAAACGTTGCTTTTAGCAGTTCCTGGTAATTGAGAAAACGTTTGGGCTTCCTTCCCTGGCAGCAAGGGGCCGAGCCGGTGCTGCTGGCCCCGCAGCCCCCGGCATTGCCCGGCAGAGCTGCTGCGAGTGCCCACCTCCCGCTCTGGGGAGCCCAGCTGCAAGGCCGGGTGGCCACGTAGCTCCTGGGGGCTATCACCGTCCCCCCTCCTCGTCAGCTTCATGTTCGTTAATCTGGTTGAGCAAATCAATAGCGGGTTGGGTTTTTTTTCTACCATTATAAAACAGCCAAGATATGAGTGGGTGAAAAATGACAGATGAGCGGAAACAAATCCTCCAGAATCATAAAGAGATACCAGAGGGGAAAAAAAAAGACTTTTTATTGTGATTGTGCAGAAAATCAATAAAGCACCACTACGAGGCGGTGCTGCAGATAACCAGCAGATTATATCAGTTTTCACGGAACATATTGTTTGGCAGGCGGAATGCTCTCAGAGGCTGTAATGGTGCGTCATAAAGTTTAAGTTAGTGTTGTTGGCTAGGAGATTTAAATAAAACCTAAATGCTGGCATTTTTGATGGTTATTATTTATTCAATAGCCTGGGATGTCAAACCTTGTTGTCTTCAGTTTTCTAAGCAGGAGAAGCTCCAAGCAGAGGCAGGTGATCCTTAGACAGGTGACGGATCACCATTTCATCCTGCGCTTCAGCACATTCCCGGGTGAATATTCTCCCAGAAACGGGCTCGAGGGCAGCCACAGGGACACTCGCCCTTTTGACACAGAAAATCCCCACAGCACAAGCGTCTACCCATGCCCTCAGATGCTCAGCCTGCCCGGTCCCGTGCGCGCTGGAGGCTGCGCCGGCCGGAGCCTCCCAGGAGCATCCCCTGGAGCGAGCGGGGTGCCAGCAGCAGGTGCTCCAGCCCCGTGCCGGAGCTGCCACGCTTGCCAGCCCGGGCGCCCCACAACTCTGTCTTGTAACGGCGGTGGGAAGTCAGACAGGCCGAGCGTGAACGGGATGGGCTAATGACTGCAGGTCTCCGTGGTTTACCCCGCAAATCAAGCTGATCGATGCCACGCCGATGACAGAGGAGAAATAAGTTCGCTGTGAGCAGCTAACCTTCCCTCCCCACCCCTAGATCATCCGGGACACTGGATCAATAGAAGAAATATTATTGGTGCTTAAAGTCAAACGGTTTCAATCTACCCATCTGAAACGCTATTATTTTTTCTCCACAGGACATGTTTTTAATAGGCCCGTTGCCAATTGCAGGCGGTTGCAGAGCGCTCACTCTTAGGCTAATTGCAAAGCTAATTGTTCTTATTGCAAAACCCATTATATAGTATAGTTATATTGCAGTTAACGAGATGTTTGGATTAAATGGCTCACTAAAAGTCAATAAAAAGAAATTTGCTTGACTATTCCTTTAATTTTTCAGATGCAGTGTTAATACACTGTTAATTCTCCCTAAAGGCCTGGATTCATTAAACTGCTTAAAGCAGGACTAATATGTATACATGTTGTGCAAAGGCATTACAGCGGAACGCCATAGCAGTAAGCACAAGACATCGGTGGGACGTTTTACGACGCAGACGCCAAATGGGCGTGCAGCTGCCAGCAGAGCTGACCCAAACGACGGCATCAGGCAACTCGGGTTTCCTGGCGGGGTGACGCAGCGTCGCACACGCGGAGCTGCCGGCAGAGAACAGCATGACCCCGGCAGAAAGCCCCCTCGAATAAGGGTGCGAGACTGCAGTGGGAGACGGTGCGCCGGCCGCGCAGGGACTCGCTCTCGGGGCAGCTGGGGACGAGCGGCGGGGACGCAGGCTGGGGCTGCCAGCACCCTCCTCAGCACCTCAGCGCAGCGAGGGCCAGGCAGTGCTGGGCGCAGGGCTGCGGGCGCTCAGCTGGCTCGGCAGCGAGCAGAGCATGGCGCGGTCACTTTGGTGGCTGCAGCCTCCTCCATCCCTGAGGCTGACGGGCTCTCGGCGTGCGCCGGCACCCATCGGTACCGCAGAGTGGCTTAGCGACGGCTCGCCTGCACTGCGTGTTGCCTGCAATTTCTGAAGGCAGATTGTCAGCCTTACGGGACGCAACAAAGCGCAGCAGGAGCAACATGAATATATCTCCTTTCCAAACTTAGATGGAAGAGCTCGTAGCGCTTTTCGAAAGAATCCCAAGCATCTGAACTCTGAGCAGAAAAGCTTCGTTTCACCTGTAATGAACTCTGAAGAATGAATGAATAAATGCCTTTTATACAAACTCGTCTTGCAAAAAACCCCTTCCTACTTCATTTGTGTCATTGTTGCACGTGCTCCATGGGATGCTGCCCTTGGGTTTTCATCTGCTACCTCAACGCAGAGCTGGAGCCGCTCAGAGAACGGTCAGACCTCGTGTCCGGTCTCGGGGAGATTCAGGCCAGGTGGGCAGAGATGGGCGCGGGATTTCTGCACGAGGAGCATTTTCAAAGGCAAATGCAAAACAATCTGGTGAATACCGAGAATATTTTAAATAGAAGTGAACGTGTAAAGGAAATCCTTTAGTCTCACTTCCCACTTTGCCTGGCACGGGCTCCTGACGTGCTGCCAAGCAAGATATGACAGAGAATTGTGCCTTTCAAAATGAACAGAGGAGTGAGAAGCTGAAAAGCAGAATAAAGGGGCAGTCACACTCCTATTCCCTGACACGAGGCTGCACCTAGTTACCCGATGGCTTAATTAGCTAACGTGAACACAAAGAGAAACAGAGGATACTGGTATCACTGGTTCTCTTTCCAAAAAGGCATTGCTGTGTTTTAGATGCCCAGATGCCAAGCGCTAGCTTTCCTGTTCCTCAGTCACGGGGGCTGCATCGAGCGTCGCAGGCTGCGAGTGTCCCCCGAGCACGCGCCATCACCGGTGGGGCTGCACAGGCACCCGGCCGGCGCCGAGGCTCCCGCTGCCACCCCCCGGCTCCCACCATTGCCCTTGCACTTCCCAGGGTGTTCTGGGGCTCCTTTGTTCTAGGACGCGCTCACTGTCGTTCTGCAAATGTGCTCTTAAAAAATAATGACGCTAATCCACAGCGCCGCAGCCCACTACGCAGCGAGGTACAACGTGCGGCACATACGGCTTAGTTACTTCAAAGCATGCAGCGGAATAAACAAGATGACAAGGAATCATGAAAGGCACAACACGAAATGAGATTTAACGAGAGTTTAGAGTCATTACCTAGATCAAAGTTAGACAGGACACAGCCATGTTCAGAAATCGGCCGTAAGAGCGCAGCGCGAAGAGCAGAGCTCGCCCGTGCCCCTGCACCCGCCGGCGAGGGAGAGCAGAGCTGTGTGGCACCCGCCCCGGCTCTGCCGGCTGGGGACACCGGGCCCCGACTGACGGCCCTCGCCTGCCCGCATCGCAGCCCGGCTTGGGGCTGGGGCCACGGCGGCAGCTATGGGGCCACGGCGGCAGCGATGGGGCCAGAGGGGCCAGCTGCGGGCAGGCAGGGCTTTCTGCACTCGCGTGCAGCCCGGAAAGCAAGGGTCAGAGGCGGGCGCGAGGGCTGGGGAGCTGCTTCAAAAAATTCAGGGTGGCTGAACCGATCCAGCAAAGGCTGCAGGAGCAGGGGCGCGTGTCTGCAGGGAAAGGCGCAAACGGAAAGGTACCGTGAGGCGCGTGTGGCACTCGACCCGGCGCCAAGCGCGGCAGTGCCATGGGGCAGGCGCGGGGAGGCGAGGAAGGGGCCCGTCTGCCTCCCCGGTGTGCCACTAAAGCCACCAAAGCCCAGGTCCCATATGGTCAGTGGGGAAGGGAGGGGGAGGGAAGGGAGGGGAAGGGGGTTCGGCTGAGAAGCCCCATCGCTCCCCCCGCCCCAGCCTGGCCGCTTGCCCTGGCCCCAAGGACTTTCACAGGACGCAAAGTGGCTCAGAGGGACAGGAGAAGCCGTGCCAGGGTGTGAAAAGGCAGGTCTGTATGTTCTGGGAGCCAACTACACTGCAATTAAAAATCAAGAAGTAACAGCAGAGATACCCAGCACATACATCTGCGTGCACGAGAGAAGGAAGGGTGGGGAAGGAGCGGGACAGCTGCTACGAATACACTGTAAATCAATTTAAACCCCAGAAAGCAGGATCTCAGTGCACTTCGCCCTTCAAATTCGTGATGGAAATTGCCACGTTTTGCAAGTCACTATTGTTTCTCCAAGTTACAGGGCATCATTCGAGAAAGCCAAGCTGTGAAAGGCTTCCCACCATGTTTTATACTTTGCTCTGGAACTTATTCCAGTAACAAGAGAAAGGAAAATAAAGACGCAACTCTAAAATCCCCCAAGGTTACGCTCAGGCTCCACCAAAAACCCTTCCCAAAGCCCCGGTTCCTGTTCCAACTGGGAAAAGACAGGGAGCAATAAATCACAACCGAAAGGCAAATGGCAGTAATTAAACTGCTCTCTGCGAGTCTGCCTGTCTCCAGGCCCGGCTGGACTGCAGCCAGCCACCCTGCCCAGCGCCGCGCACCGGCACGGCTGCGCCAGTGTCTCCCGCTGCGGACAGACGGTGCATCGGGGAGGAGGCCGAGTGCCGCGATGGCCGCCGGCAGCCGGTGGGTGAGTCGTGCGGCATTGCCAGGAGCGATGGGGCTCCCAGTGCCGTAACGCCCTTGTGAAAGAGCCGGCAGATCAGAAACACAGCCCTGAGAGACACAGGGCCCTCGGTGTCCCGTGCACTGACGGATTGCTGCCCTCTCCCGTGAGCACCCCGAAACGCCCTGTCCCCAGGGGACACACGCTACCAGGGCTGCCACGACCTCGGTGGCACCAGCTGCGGATGCACCAGGCTGCCAGTGGCTCGCTGATCCCACTGCTCCCACAAATCAACTCTTAAAACCATTACTGCTGCTGAGGAGGCGGCGAATTCTTCCTTGGTAAGGATGCAGCCACGCCGGTGGAGATGAGGGCGCAGGTGGGCAAGCACGGTGCGGCCGTGCCCCTTGAGGGATCCCAGCCAGCGCCCGGGCAGCACCTGCGAACAGCACGGCGTCCCTGTGCCCCGCTCGCCGAGCACGCACCACGGCACCCGCCCTCTCAGTTTGCTGCGGTGGGGCAAGCGGCCCGACCAGCCTGGGCGTACCGCTGTGCCTGGCGGAGCACCCAGGGCCGGGGTGAGCTGCTGGCAGCAGGAAAAGGGCCGGAGCATCCCGGCCAGAGCAACGTCCTCGTCCTTCAGCGCGCTGCCGTGTTGCAGCAGCTGGGTGCCTCCATGCAGAGACTTCGCTCCAGCTGAGAACTGAAGGAAAACATGGAGTAAATGAAGCCTTAAAGTTATTTTCAAATTAAATTACAGTGAATAAAACAGGATTAAGCAAACGCCTCTATTACTTTCAAGAACCAGCTTTGCGCTCTAACTCTATACTGTTATTGAGAAAATGGGCGAGCTTTGTCAAAGCTTCTCTTTTATGAGGCGCCGGCTGCAGGACCGGCGGGGCCGTCTCTACCAAATGGGTGTTCGGTGGGTTTCAAATCCATGCTTGGCAACCTCTGATAACCCAAGTGTCTCCAGCACGCCCCCCCCACCCCGGCACGGCGCTCCAGCCAGCCGCCTGAAGCCAAAATGAAATTACCACATTGCTGCAAAGCTAAAAACCCAGGGAAAGAACTTAATGAATAATTTAATGCCAGCCGCACCTCAAAACCTGGCCGCGCAGGAAGCTATTCTCCCTCTCCACGGGGAGCGGCAGCGAAGGCACATTCAGGCGCAGCCTAAATATCGAAAATAGTTCAAGACGTGGCTTTGCTTCAGCTGCGCCTGACCCTCCGTAAGCCCCCGAACTGCAGCGCAACGCTTGTGGGGCTGCCTGCGCCCGTGGGGCGGATTGGTCAGTCCGGTCACCGACCCAGACACAACCCGAGTGCTCACAGGGCTGGAGGAGAAGGTTAATCCTGGTGTTGCTTGACCTGACCTGGGACCTGCTTCTCCTACCAGAGCCCCGGTAAGTCTGGAATAAGCCCAGGTCCTGGGTCACGGCTCCTCTTTACTGCCCTTGTGCCGTGGCCTCCTGCCCTCCTCGCCCCTGGCAGGGCGCTTCCGGAGCCCAGGGTCAGTGGTGCTTGCGGAGGGGTGAAACCCTCCCCGAGGAGCGCTGGTGCGGGGCGGGAGGATGCACCGCCAGGCACTGAGCGTCGCTTTGCGGGCCGGGAGCTGGCAGAGGGGTGTCAGAGCCGCCCCGTTAATCCAGGACCTGAGGTGGGTCGCTGGCCAGCGGCTAAAGCAAGCTGCAGCAAGCAGGGACAGGAGCGGGAGGCGGATGCCGGTACATTTTACCTTTCATAAAAAATGAAAGTAATCAAGGGACAGCGCGTTAAATCACTCCATGAGGAAAGCTTTACTGCACACCTGAGTTAAACACAAAGGACTGGTCCTCTTCCTTTCGGGCAAAGCCTGCTAGCTTGCGCTCATACTGCTCGCTACGCTTGGCTCGCTCCTGAATTATTAGCGAGCAGACTTCTGTTCGAAAGAGAGAGGGCACGAAGGAGGGAAGACTACTCACTGCTGCTGTAAGAGAGCACCCTGGTTTTGGAGCGGGGGTGGCCAGGTTGGTACGAGGCGACTCCGAATTCATAAAGGATGTTGGGAGCATTCCCAGGATCGTGGCAATGGACAGATGTCCTCAGCTGCATTGTGCTCCAGATGTGCTCCAGATGTGCTCCAAACCCGCTCCAGCGGCCGCTGCCCGGAGCCGCGGCTGGAACACGGCAGGGTGCGGGCGCGGGTGGCAGCCCGGCCGCGCGTCCTTTTGCCGACGGTTTCACTGCCTTTCAGCGAGCGGCACCATCCCAACCGGCTGCAAACTTCTACCAAAATACCACTGCCAATAAGCCCAGAGAGCAGCGTCAGCACGTAGCCGAAGCAGGAAGAAAGCGGCACCTCGAAGGACCCGTGCTGTATGGCAGCTCAGGGTGCCTGCCTTAATTACGGAGCTCGCAGTTACACTTTGCATAACAGCTAATTAATTAGCTCATGATGACAAAGTGCTCTGACCCGCTAAGCACCGTGCCACCGCTGCGGACCAGCCAGCAGGATCAGAGCCGGCTGGGGCAGGAGCACTGGGTTCGGGTTGCTCCGGGGCGGCTGGCTCCCACGAGGGCTCCCTGCGGCCCACGGGGAACCGTCCCATCGCGACGCGCAAGCACCCCCGACAGGCGCGGAACCTCCACACCAGCAGGACCTCGTCGTGCCATTTGCATTTCCCCACGTTCACATCACCAGCTGGTATTGCCTTGCCAAGAAACAGTCTCTGTTCCGTAGGACTAATCTTCAGTTTCATTAAGAGCGGGGCTTGATTACTAAATTTTTAACCAGGGGAAGCTCCCCAGTCCATTACTGCCTTCCTCCCATGTTTATTAAAGCAATAACTTTGTTTTTTAAGGGGACATGTTTCCCTTGAGCTCGCTCACATTTTGGTGCCCTGATTAAAAAATATAAATTAGAGATTGAGCCGGTCTCTTGCTTCAAAGGAGCGTAAATTGGGCAGCTCAAAATCCTGGGGAAAGCCAGACCATGAAACACTCCGAGATGGGTCTGCAGACGATTGCGCGTGAGATGAGAAGAGGATGAAGGTGTAGGTGGAGCAGCATGCCGAGGCCCTTATTTACAGCTCTACACACTTTGTGGAAGTTCTGATTAAAATTTCATTACCTCTTTCTGTTGCAGAGAAGAAGGGCTCCGCAGGACGCTCTGCCGGATGGCGCAGCTCCCTGCCTCCGGAGCCTTTGAGGAGCAGCTGCTCCTGCGTCCCCGGGCCTCGCATCCCCTCCAAGCTCTGCTCCACGTCCTTGCCTTTGAGTTTTGCAGCCGAGCTCCGAGAGACAAGGAGCAACTTGGGGTGCAGGCAGGGCAGGAGGGCTGGGGCTGACGGGGTGACAGCGGTGCAGATGTCCCACAGCAGCACGCGTCGGCGGCAGGCTGCGGGGATAAGCCTGGAATAAAGGTTTGTTCTAATGTGCTTTCAGAATCCCATAGGGGATTTGTTGCTTTAACTGAATTTGAAATCTTTGTGCTTTAATTTCACCTCATCAGCAAAATGTAATCCATTTCAACAGGCGTCGCAGGGGATGAGTTAGCGTGATCATCTCTGGAGACCCCGGCTTTTGTCATAGCTCCTGGTCCTGCTTCCTCGGTGGAAAAAGAATGGCACGTTTCAGACTGAATGGCTTGGAATCATAGAGTCATTTAGGTTGGAAAAGACCCTTAAGATCATCGAGCTTCATGACGCAGCTGCTCCCTAGCCAGGGTCTTTGGCTTACGGTCGTGCTTTTTGCACCTTTAACCTGACCGCTCTTCCGAGCTTCCAAGATTAACAAATTATTTAGAAAACCGCGGCAGCCTGCTTTTTGCAGCTCGCCGGGAGCTGCAAGCCTTCAGTGCCTCTGCAGACCAGACGGACCTCTATTTTGTTTTCTTTTTCAGAAGTACAGGGAGTTTCGTTGGAATCTGGAAACTGCTGATGTGGGAGCTCTTTTCATGGAGCGGAGCCTAAATGCCAGAACCTCTTCCGAAAGCCTTTTCCTTAATAAACAGGGCACGTGGCGCGGCCTCGCGCGGCGACGCGGACGTCCCCACCTTCCTCTCGTTCAGAGTGCTGCAGGGTGACTTTCGTTTTCCCATTATTTTGGTGATCCGGTCTTTCCTCTTGGATGCTGTTGGTCATGTTCCAATAGCCGCGGACCACACACTGACCTTTTTGACAGGGAGATTTGTTTTCAGAAGGCGATAGACCTGAGCTACACGGGCTGCGCTCGCCCATTATAAACCCCGCAAAGCTCTTTTGATTGCCGTGCCACTGTGTTAATCTAATAAAAGAACTGCAGCCCCCAGCGCTGCCTCTGGGGCAGGACAAGGGGGGGGGGACTCTGCTTCTGCCTGCAACAACAGGAGGTTTTCTAACAGCGAGCAGAAAAGCTAAAATGCCTGCGTCGAGCTGAGTGATCTTTATCTGACGAATGAAGTACTCAACGCAGCTTCAGGTCTGCTGAGATTATTCATTATTTTGTGATGAATTTAGAAAATAATTCCAGACAAAAAAAAGAATATAATTTTGTTAAATGTTAAAGATATCAACATTTTCTAAAGGGAGCACTGCAATTTTTCATTTTTAAATGAAATGATTGGGAGCTTTATTTCCTATACTTTCTGAAGAAAGGAAACCTTGAATGCAAAGAGCATCAAAAGCTTTCATTTCACACTAACCTCAAATTGTGTTTTAATTATTTCTCTAGTTTGCCGCTGCAGGGAAGTAGCAGGGATTCATTCACACAGCTTTGTTCTCCCCCTTTGTTCCTTCCCGAGCTCTGCGGCGCACTTCCCGCGCGCACCCGACTCCCGACGAGAACGCCCCGCGCAAACTGGAGCGCGGCGGTGACGGGGGACACGCACGGCTCTGAACGCTGCCCCGAGCCGAAGGGGGTCTCCGGGGTCAGCTCTGTGCCCCCCAAGTTCCCCCTAACCTACGCCTCACCGCTGCTGGTCCTCCACTCCTGCTAGGAAGGAAAATGCCAGCAGCGATCTCCCGAGATCACTAGAAAGACGTGGGTGAAGCGTGGCTCACCAGTAGTAATCGCATTGCTTTGAATTGTCAATGTATTTGCAGACATAGGTTCACACAGAAAGGACCTCGTGCATGAGCAATGAGCACCCGCAAGGATTTCTCAGCTGTGCGACACTTAACACAAGCGGTGTGCTTCAGACTGCGCGGAAATAATTCGGCGTGATAAAATCCTGTGTATGCTGAGGGGTGCAAATCCATCACCGGCATATTTCTTTACTTCCGTTTTATTTCTTACTTTTCAAAATCTGCGTCACTATTTATTGCTCCTATCTCAACGTTGTGAAAGCTTAGCGGGTATTTTAAGGCCGGTATTGCGCAGACGTACTAACGCAAGCCTACGCACAGCCGCCCTTTTATTTTTTTATTTGACATCACATGTAAATATCAATTGACATCACAGGACATTTGCAAAGCAGCGTCCTTTCAAACTGACCGAAAACCGCAGGAGCAGCCCTTCAGCCGCTGTGCCGGGCGCTGCACAGCCCAAGCCCGGGGCAGGGAACCCTCTGCACAGCTGCGGCCGGGGATCAAGTCCCAATCGGCTGGGAAGGTCCCTTGATTTAACGATCTCCCTCCTACTCGGGGAAGGGCAGCAGCGCGCACAGGGGACGGAGCCGATCGCTTGGTTGCTTCGGTGGCGGGTTCCCACGACGGAGAACGTGCGTTCTGGCGTACGCGCTGGGGGAGCTGCGAGAGTCTTCAGCGCTGGGATTCCTGCAAAGGCTTCACCAGGAAGCAACTGCTTCCGACAAAGCTCTTCCCACTCGTGTCGGGGAGGAGGAACAGGTACTTCTGCGTGATTAAAGCACCAAAGCGCCCAGCTGTCCCGGCGGTGAGGACTGCAAATGCTCCTCCACCGGTGGGAGAGCGGCTCGCGACAGGGCTGAAACATCCTGGAGCTTGCAGACCCCTGCAACCCTGTCCCGGCCCAGGGTC
>VZSC01007369.1:6983-94593 GCA_013398225.1 Steatornis caripensis | reverse complement strand
TCCGATCTAATCAATTCAGTTTCTAATGACCCCTGCAACCCTGTCCCGGCCCAGGGTCGTCGATTCTCACTCTGCTCGGGAGCCAAACCTGGACACAACAGAAACCACGCGCCTTCGGTCTCTGCCTGCGCTCAGCAAGAGGCAATTGCTCTCTCACGGTCACGGCCATAAATTGTGCTGTTTGGGGGAACGAAAAGAAGGAAAAACGAGAGAACAGCTGACACAATTTAATTCCCTGAATCCCCAGCTCTGGAGCCAGAATGAAAATACCATTTTCTTTGTCCTTCATGTCCTGAGCGAGCTCTGCGGGCTAGGGGTGGTGGGAAGCCGGGGCTCCAGCGCAGTGGGGACGCGGCCGCAGGAGGAACGGCCCCGGCACGGATGGCCGGGACAGCCCGTGAGCAATGGGTCGTGCTGGTTTCTTTGCGTCACTGCATTTTGATGGATGGGCAGATCAGGGATTTAGCTGAACTCTTTACTGATCTTAAACTGCTAATTCATGCCCGACTTCCCCGCTCCTATTTTGTTTCTACAAATTCAGTCAAGTGCTGATGAGGTGAAGATTCAACGTCGAGCAAGAAGGAACAACCGGCTGGAAGAAAAACATTTGTCAGAGCACAAGATTTACGGGGAACGCGCAGGAGAAAATAACTCACATTTGATATTCAGATGCCCGTTGCTTGCCTCTGCCTGAAGCGGATGAGTGTCCCCGCGGCCACAGCCCCCGACCCCGAGCACGGACCTCGGTGCTGCGGGGGCACTGAACCCCCCCATCCCACTCTCCTGTCTTACACCACCTGCACGTCCGGAAAGACGGAATTTAGTGTTCAGCCACAAACAGACCGTTCTGGTGGTTTTCTACAAAACTCTTTTTTCAGAGGTTCCCATATACATTTGTATTTACGTGTTCACGTACGCACACGCACGCACACACATACGTGTACGCGAATCCCGCAACCTCCTGGCCTCTTGCAGTCTTACCCAGGGCCACCGGTGATCACTGCCGCCTCATACATAAACATAATACATACATAATACATGTCTGCCTCCTTCGGCGGAGGGATGTGACCGGACTTTTCTCTGTTATCTTTCCGTTTCCATGGTAATAAAAGTAGCTTCTGAGAACGGCTGTTTCCGAAGTCTAGTGAGGTTTGGTAATTTTAGAAGCATTATAGCACAGACTTCAAATGGTTGGTGCTGCGCGGGGTCGCTCTGGCTCAGGCTTTTAATTGTGGTGGATTCACGCAGGTCCTGAGCATCCGGGGGGGATGCTGGGCTGAGGTTCCTCTGGTTATCGCTAGCTTGTTCCTGGCAAGTCTGTTCCCCAGCGTTAAGGCCCCACAGGTGATCCGCACGACTCAGTCTCGCGCCCGTTTTGGGACCGGCGCCTTTCACCCTCAGCCCTCTCGTCACCCAACCAAGCCTCGAAACCAGCAGCTGATTTACTGCCTCGCATTGAAAAAGAAATAATGCCTCGTATTTCCCAAAGCCTGTAATACAACTGTGTAAAAGTGATATCCAATTAACGTAGTGCAGGATGAAATCCAGCTCTGCCTGGATAATAAAAACGACTATTGATTCCTGTGCTCCGCTCCCTGCTCCGGCTCCCCCACACGCTGGCTCCCCTGTAAGCAGCCGGCCGGGTGCCTCTGCAGACTCTCGACCCGTTTTTATGGCTACCGCTGCCGCAGGAGCCCTTTGCCAGGCCAGGGCTTTTCGACAGCGCAGCATGGGGCCGGGACCAGGACCCTTCTGCTTCCCTCGAGAGCGCGGGGGCTGCGGCTCGTCCACCCGCTCCCGCGATGCCGCCCAGGCTTCACCCCACAGACCCCCCCAGTCCCCAGTGAAACAACCCTGGCATGAGGGAATATTCCATTCTGTTCGCATTTTCAGTGCCTGCTTTGAAGATTTTGGGGCGATTCGGTTCCTCGAGCAGGCGGGCGTCCCGGCCGCAGCCTCGCAGGGGGCGCAGAGGCTTTTCCCACGTCGTCCCCAAGGACGGCCCGGGGACCTCACCCAGGCAGCATCTTAACGAACCGCGCGGTAGCGTGTAATTTAATCAACGGATCTGTTGAGAATAACTCTGACCTGCAGAATCAAATTTCCCCTACCCTCAGTAAGCCAATCTTTAATACGAAGTGTGAACCTTCTAATTTAGTGTCATCTCGAATAATAACGGTCGTGTTTAAACTGTTGCTAATATTAGTCAAACAATCACAGATAAGAGCAGAGGCTCCTCGTCTCTCTTGTTACCACATACTTGCAATTAATATTGATAAAGCAAGAGGGATTTTTTTTTTAAAACAGAAATTTTAAGTTGTCCTTCATATGTTTCAGAGACAGGCTGCAAAATTTATAGGCTCTCCCTCACCTTCACTCTAAGAGAATGAAGCTTTTCATCTGACGTATTTGTAATTTTAGCCTGTGGGGACAGAAGCAAACCACGGCCAGCATCGCAGGGAGTGGGGGAGGCGAGGGGAGAAGGCAGCGGTCCTGGCCCCAGCTCAGAGGGCTCGGCTCCCAGGGGATGCTGTCACCCTCGCACGCGACACGGACACCTCGGCGCCGAGCAGGCAGAGAGCTTCCCCGAGAGGCTACGGAGCCCCCGAGCCAAGGTGCTGTGAGCAGGACCCGGCCACGCGGCTGGGAGCTGCCCCAGCAGCGACGGGCAGCGGCAGCGCTCGCGGCAGCTCCGCTGTGCAGCACGCCACCAGCGCCTGACCGTGGGCTTGGTTTCATGGACGGCACTGGAAACGCCCCGGCTTTGAGGATGGGAAGATAACTTTTGGGGCACTTGGCATCCATAGGAAAACAAATACTCTTCAGAGCCCCGCCAACAAGGCAAAGAGAAAATTATCCCAGCCTGAGTAATCCTCCAGGAGCTGTCACGGGAGGTAAATGTTACCCAACCTTTTTTTTTTTAAAAAAAACCCCAAACAAACCCCCAAACCCAACTCTTTCACCCTTTGGCAAAAGTTTTAATAATTTCCCATTGCTCTGCGCAGAATCTTTACAATCCTTTACTCACAATATTCCTGAATATCTCATTGTGAAACAAAAACTACAATATCCCAATAGACTATGGCAGAAACCTTTGCATAAACCTGATAGGATTTTCCCACAGTAATAAGTCTCCAAGGTAAAACAAATTACAGAAGAAAACGTTTCAAAATAACTCTTCCTAATTAAAACTTCACCCAGGGTTTACACTCCACAAGTAGTCTTTTTTTTCGACACGATAAGCATAAAAATGACACATGGGCAGCCAATGAAAACGAGCCCGTAAATCAAGGGCGTTGTTCACTCTGCCTGTTTAAAACACGAGCCCCAGGGACATGGGCCCCTCTCCCCCTTGCCTGCATGATTTGCCCCAACGCACGTACACGCTCTTACTTGCAAACTCGCCTCTGCGCGAGAAGGCTCGTGCGCACGTACGTGCGCAGGGCACCCGCAAGCGGACACGTGTACGGTAACACGGCAACACGCACGCCGTCCGCACGTACATGGGGATGCACAAACGCCTGTGCACGCCAGGAGCCCATCCCCACTGCCGTTACAGGACAAGGCTGCATCTGCCAAATCCTCCTCCCCGAGGAAAGAGCCAGACTGAACAGCGACATAAAATGTCCCAGCTTCCCAGCGTCTCGTGCGGGGAAAGCAAACGGGAAGGAAGGAAATGGGAGTGATGCTTAATCACCTTTCCTGCGCCACCTGGGTTTAGGGATGGATAACACAATGCTTCTCCTTCTCCGACCGCTCTCCAAGCCCAGCCTTCAGCAGCTGGCTTTACGCGGCACAGTCGGAGCTGCCGGCCTTGCGGGGCACACAAAGGCCAACGGTAACCAGGCCGGGAAGAGCCCTTTACAGCGGCCAGCCCCTGCACGGCAAGGTCAGGGAGCGTCACTGGGATTTTCACATAAAGGTTGTAACTTCTCCCTGTGCCACGGCGTGACACAGGCAGGCAGCCCGCGGAAAGGCAAGGGCGGCTGCTCCGATCCCGGTTACTCCTCTGCGCCGAGAAGGACGTGGCACAACGCGCCCAGGCTGCTGCCCGCCGCACCATCTGCCTGCCGCTGCCGCGACGAGCCCTGCCTGGCATGGCCTTGCCGGGGTCCAGCACGGCGGGGTCGGCCGGCGAGCAGGATGGGATCCCCCACCCACGCCGTAGCTCAGCCCTTGGTGAAGCAGGAGAGGACCTGGAGGACGCTGCACAGCATCTGCCCCAGCAAACACGGGCAGCACGCGGCACTCGCACCAGCCCTGTCCCAGCGGAAGGCGAAGGAGGCACAGCGCAACGCTAATCGC
Organism: Steatornis caripensis; assembly: GCA_013398225.1. Taxonomy (NCBI): domain Eukaryota; kingdom Metazoa; phylum Chordata; class Aves; order Caprimulgiformes; family Steatornithidae; genus Steatornis; species Steatornis caripensis. The sequence continues at coordinate 90,288 of VZSC01007369.1, read as the reverse complement.
TCCGAACGACGGCAGAGCAGGAACCACATGCCGCGCTCCAATAGCTGTCGAGCTGGAATGGCCAAACTCCCTTCTGTCATGTCTCACTTCATTATTCCCTTGCATTTTTTAATTAATACCAATAAAAGAAACATTAGAATTGCAGAAATCATGGAAATGTCAAACATCTCTCACTCGCTTTGGTAAGAACTTTGTTAAGTACCAAATGCAAATGTGCAGCTGGTGCCTTTGACATTTTGGTTCCTTTGCTGGCACAGGCTAATCAATTCAGTTTCTAATTTTAATTTTATCAGCAGCAAATCTGTTAGATTTTTTAAGGCTCTGATGTGGGCCAATTAATTTCTAATCAAATTACCTATGTTCTGATAGGTTTTGCCCGCGCTCTCCGCGGCGCCGTGAATTGCAGTCCCAGGTCCGCGGCCCACGACTTTGCCGGCGGCAGATGGGAGCGACTCCGTGTCCTGCTCCGCTTGGCGAGGACACGTCAGTTAACCCATTAGCAGTGGCAACGGGCAGCGCGGTGCGCAGGCTGGGCACGCTCCCCCTCCCCTCCCCTGCTGCAAACGCTCAGGCCCAAGAACGCGCAGCCCCAGCCCTTTCTGTAAACCACGCAGGCATCTCGGTCCCTTCCGCGGGCTCGGCCCTGCCCTCGTTGCCTTGGGCAGGAGCCGGTCACAGCCCTTGGTGCCACCCGAACCAAGCTCAGCACCGCTGCGGCTGTGCCCCTTGCTTACTGTCGCTTCGGAGCAACTACAAGTATTTTTAATGCAGCTGAACAACGGCGCTCGCCCGCAGGATCTGAAAGCGAGGGGTCCTGCCCAAAGCGAGGGGCCCTGCCCAAAGCGAGGGGCCCTGCCGTCCCCAGCGTCCCCCTGCCCGGCCACCGCCCTGGGGAAGGTCCCTTCCCCGGCCCCTTCCTGCCCAGGACCCGCAGCAGCAAAACCCTGTTTTCTGCCGAAAAAAGGGCCCCCGAGCTGCCGTCTGAGGGTCCGAGGGCGTGAGCACACGAGCATGCGCGCCAGGCGCTTGTTGCTTACCTGGGAAAGTTTCTTAACGATAAAAAATGGTTGAGTTTTTAAAACCGCTAGGACAGGGAGCAGAATTGGAAACACAGCTCCTCTCAGTGTCAGCTAATTTGCTGTTTAGATGCTGGCTTTAAAAAATGTGAGGCGATGGATGTACAGCAGGAGTTTGTATTTATTGCCATTTTAATTTTTCAAGCTTTTTAAATTTTTGCCTGCAAGTCTCTTCGACGAAGGGTGTTATTAATGCAGCAATTACCAACCCGGCTATCAAACTTGTGCAAGGCAGCATTAAATAAACCTCAGAACTGATTGCTTTCCAATTTTGAAAAGATATGTATGTGTCTGTGTGCGTATATATACATATGCAGAAAAATCTGCGCCTATGTGTGTCTGCTTGATTGTCAAGTGGGAATGAATCACAGCTAAAGCCTGATTTTGCTTAAAGATACCTTTAAAAAGAAACACTCTTAAATATCAACATCATCACTTACAAGACGTGTTTCCTAGAAAAAAATATTACACGTTTAAGCAGGGATGGCGTGCCAGGACAGACAGGGGCCAGGGCTCCGCTCTGCACCGCTGCTCCGGCATGGCGCCAGGCTGGCACCGCACCTCCCACCAGCCCAAAGCTGCCTGCGGGGCTGCTCGACTTCCACGGTGCCTCATCGCGCGCAGGACAAAACGCACATGCACAAAGTCTGCTCCTCGCCCACCGAGGGCGAGTGCCTGCACCCAGGGTAGCGTCGGGGTGGAGGTTGGGGACCCCAGCCGCGGCGTTGCTGCGCTATGCCAGGACACCAGGGGATTTGCCTCCAGATCGCCCAGCCTCTTTGCGCCGAGCAAATACCTGGTCGACGCGTTAAGGAACGTGGGTACGGTTAAGCAATCCACAAACAAATGACATCTTTCAGGGAAGCCCCGACGCTCCCAGGCAGTGCGGAGCAGCTGCCAGGGCTGCCCCGCCGCCCTCAGCGCTCACATCCCCGTGGGCCGGATCCAGTCCTGCAGCTCCCGCCTGGCTTTTCACCGCGCTCGGCTCAAGGGCAAGACAGGCAGGGGAATTAGAGAAAGTCTTACGACAGCTCAGTCTTCGGAGCAGAAACTGGAGCAGAACGAGGGAGGGAGTGCTCTTCCTAATCGGGAGAGACGCCGGCTCTTCGGGGGCAAATCAGCCTTTTAAACCCAACCCTGCCTCTCTCCTGGCAGTTTCGCACCATCACCTGCTCTGCTCACGCACGCGCGTGCCCTGCTTGCTTCCGCCAGTGACGGGAAGGTTTGTCTTCCCTCTCCTTTCCCCAGCAAAGGACCCGAGCCGCTACGCTGCAGAGCTATACGCTGATGAAATGCCGGCAACTTGTTCATTTAAAAGCCAGAAAAATAATGCGTTCAAGGCTGAAGTCAGCGATCGAGGTTGGGTGACATTTACCTCCCGTGACAGCTCCTGGAGGATTACTCAGGCTGGGATAATTTTCTCTTTGCCTTGTTGGCGGGGCTCTTAAGAGTACTTGTTTTCCTATGGATGCCAAGTTTTTAAAACCAGCCCTCGAATTGCACGTGCGCTGTTAAGCGTGCATCCCTCTGCTTTCATGCAATAAAGTGCACGTGCGAAAATTGATGTTAATGAAAACAGATTTGGGGGTCCAGTTCTGCCGGTCAGCCACGACACTTCTGTCCAGAGGACTTTTGCAGACACTTCGCATGAGAAGCCCGCGCCGGTTCTCAGAACGGCACCCCTCCGCGGCAGCACCGGGAGCTCACGCTGCCTGGCCCTGGGGCAGCTTCCCAGCCAGGAGGGAAGAGGGGAAGAGCTCATCGCTTCGCTCGCTGCAGCAGGGACCCACGTCCCGACACTGCAGCGCGAGCGGTTCCAGAACAAACCCCCAGCGAAGCGCTGACCTGCTGCCGGGGGCAGATCTCAGTCTCACGTCACGAGCGCCAGTCTTCTGCGCCTCCAGCCACCCTGCCCAAACACACCTGCCTGCGAGGGCACGCGCTCTGCCTGCGGCGCACAGCAAAACCCCCCGGAAAGGGCTTTCATACAGCTCTCCCGCTTGCACATTCATTAAGCGGCTTGAAAAGCACGAGCTTTATTGTTGCAGGCCCGCAGGGAAGCAGTCAAGAGCGCATCTTCCCACTGCTCCAGGTTTGTATCTGCTCCATCGTCATCTGGAGCCCGTAGCAACCGCCAATCTTTATACTTTAATTTGTAAGTCAGACAAAGAGATTTTTCAGCCTTTCATGTGCTGAATGACACACTCAGCTCCCTCCCCCAGCATTTCCTCTCTGACTCACTCATTAGAAGCTATTTTAAAATGTGCTAATGACAAAAAGTACTTTTTGATCTTTACTCCTAGGAGTAAATAAAGAAACTCCCCTTTGAGGTATTTAAAGAGGTTTTTGCCTCTTCCCACCCCACATCCGTGGGCCCTGCGCTGTGAGCCGGGACGCAATGCCCGGTCGCTGCACAGGGTGCTGGGGCTCTGTCCATGCACGCTCCCAGCTCCCCTGCCCATTCACCCCACAAAACGCGGGAGAGTAAAGCTTCGGGTTGGCGAGAGCGGGGCAGCCCCCAGTGAGCCGGGCAGGCAGTGTCCCCTGGCAGAAGCGGCGCTCTCAGTGAATCACCTTTCCGGCAGGGGAGCGCGCGGGCGGGACTGACACAGCTCCGCAAAAGGCCTGCAAGTTTCTGCACAGTGACGAGCAGCGCTTACCCAAGCCGTTCGTGCAATAAAGTTTTCACTCCAACCAAGGTCCTGCCAAAGCAGAACCAAATTACTGCTTTTAGCACTACGCAAGGAATTTTTGCCCCTTTCACGAGCTGCTCTGTTCAGAGACTCTGCCCTCCTCCCTCTCTGTCTGCAGCCACGGACGGGGTGGAAGGAGAGGGAAACCTGCCTCCATCTCCCCAGCCTGCACGTTAAGTAAGTGGAAGCACTGGAGCCAAGATGTTTAAATCATGCATCCTAATGCGGTGTTGCCGCGCAACCACAGCAGAGCAGCAGGCGTGCCTGCGAGCGGGCATCCCCGCGGGAGGAGAACTTGCATAACAGAAGTTTCTCTATTGACGGCACCGATCCTGCACAGGCTTGTTCCTCCTCCCCGCGCCTTTCCCTCCAGGACGGCAGCTGGTGCTTGAGCGAGCCCAGTGCTTTTTTTGCCTCGTCAATCTATCCTGGTGGGCCTTCCACGCATTTCTTGTTATTCTGCCTGACATCTGTTCACAATTTGTTTTTAATTCCTCACTCTGCTCCTCCTCGTCTGACTCTGGCCGTAGAGCCGAGATAAACTTCTTACGCAGGCCTCAGGCACGCGCAGCGTGCTGGGAGAAACCTTCCCCTCCACCCGCCTTGTGCCGGCATGGGAGAAGTTGCTCCTCAGAAGGTGAATCTCCGCAGCACGGCCCCGCGCGGTAAATAGCGGGTAAATATCCCTTAACGTCAGCTTTTCAAAGGACAAGGTCAGCGCTGAGTTATTCTGGACGTACGCAGGTGCAAGCGAGAGCCAAACACCGCCCAAAGTTTGCAGGATGCTTTGGATGCTCTGGAACGAGAGGGATATAAACTAATGGGTGGATGCCAGCTGGTAACGGTAAGCAGATGGCAGGAAGACTGCTGAGAGGGGACTGGTTTATTTACTTGCTTATTCGTTTATAGACCGTATTTTGGGAAAAGAAAATTCACCTGACTTTGTACCACCCACCCGCACTCAGAGAGAACGGGCACGAGCACGGGCCACGGCTGCCTGCGCCTCTCCGGGTTCCGCCTGCTGTGGGTTCCTGTGCTCTCGTATTCCTCTGCTGGTTGTGACGGCCCGCGGCCAGGGAGCGGGGCCTTGCAGTCCTCTGCACAGTTCTGCAAAGCTGGGCCTGATCCTGGAGCGGGGCTGCGATGGGGAAAACTAATAACGAGCACATCAGAACTCCAGAAACACACGCTGCGAGGGGCCACTTGCCTGCCTCGGGCAAGAGCAGCTCTGCGACGCGGTTCCTAGAGGTGCTTACTTACCCTATTCTTAGGAATCAAGCGTACCCTCCCCCCAGCAACCTGTTCTCGGCTTGGCCCTCAAGCTGAAAATCTCTTTGTCAGAAGCATTCGCGGTGAGGATTGCTAGGATCCTGCTCTCTCCCAGCTTCGAGCCCCGCACGCGAGACCCATCTCATTCCACAGTAACTCCTCTGTGCCTCAAAACCATCCCCGATGTGGGAAACCCTGTCCCACCCCCACGTGCTTTAAACCTCACCTCCAACTCTGGAGTCTTCCTAAAACAGCAGGAGAACAGAGTGAGCCCGGACACAATAAATCCCACAGAGACCCCGGACAGCCCAGGTGCTCTCAGGGCCATCGGCCCCGGCAGCACACTCCGAAAGAGCTCACAGCGGATGTTCAAAGGGACCGGCCCGTAAGAAGGGCCTCGTTGGGGTAAAACCTGCATAGAGAGCTGATGCCGGAGCGAAAACACCGCGAGTACCTGGCCTGGCTACAGCTCGCTCCCCCAGAGCTGCTGTCTCAGTGGCAGGAACGCTTTTGCCTTTCAACTTGAATTTAATTACAAAGTAATCAACTCAGCAAAACCTCGGGAGTCATCCGGCACACGTGCCTCTCTCGTACTCCACTGCAAGAGCTTCCTTTCATTGCTCCTCCGGCTTACGCCAGCCGTGCTGAGAAGTGATGAAGCTCCACACCCGCCCCTTCCCCTTCTCGTTCCAGCCGCATCACGTTTCTCAGACAGCTCATCGGATAAAACCACCCCAAGCCTGATCTCGGTTCAGCCACCTTCCGCCTCGGCGACCATCTACATGATGCCTTCAGTCACTGGGGCTAACGGAAGGAGACGGCAGAAGGGCTACGTCCAGCACCACCCCAGGCTTCCCCACCCCCTCCGCCGTGTCCCGCCTGGAGCAGCACGGCCATGCCGGCAGGTTTCGCTTCGGCCATGAGGGAGGAGGGCGGCGATGCCCAGCCCTGGCACCGCGTACGCCTCCGCCCCAGCTTGCGCGGCAGGGGCAGGCGTGGGAGCATGTTCGCCATCGCTCAGCAGCGCTAGGCCGGCTTCATTTGCATCGTTGCTAATTGAGCTTTTCTTCCTCCCTCTTGTTTGTGCCGTTAGTAATTAGCATTAATCATCCCCCTCCCCTCCGCGGGGAATATGAAACAAATCCTCCCACGGGAGCACACCGCCTCCACGCCGCCCGCCTCCGCACCCCTGCGCGCCCACCTCCCCCGGCTGCTCCTTCGGGGTGCGAGGGGAGGAACCGCTGGAGCGGTGGTGGGAGCCCACCTCCTCCTGCTTCGCCTCCCCGGAGGTGGGCAGGGAAAGCCAGGGCGGCAGAGCCTGCGGGAAGGAGCTCGCCCAGAAACTACAGGAAAGGACTGTGGGAGCCAGGAGAGGGGGACACGGGTGGGGAGGACGCACGAAGTCCCGCGAGCCCTCGGCCACACGGTGCCAGGCACCGCGGCGCAGCGTGCGCGAGCAGACCTCTCCGCCCTGAGTGATACCTGTCTCCCACGCTGCTTTTGCTGTACGTTTTTCTCCTTCTTGATGAAAAGAAGTTCTTTTCTGATTGAACTAATTACGCTGATTGAATTTCCTCCCTCTCTCTGTCTCCGAGTGTGAAAGGTTTCCTTAATTTGATGGGGGTAATTGTTATGCACACACTGTCAGATGTTAATGCAATTCCATGACTGACAGGTAATCAGCACATCAGTTGTACAAAAAGAGTGAATAAGTCTGTAATTTTATTTCCCCTGATTCCACTGTGTGGGATGGCAGGAAAATCTAAATTAGCAATCAGGGAAGGCAACCCTGCTCCGGAGCGAGCTGCTAACAGCCCGGGTGGATGGCTGGCGCTGGGATTGCAAGGTCTCGCTCCGGCTCCGAGGGGCTTACCTGCGAACACGTCGCTCGCCGCTGAGCCTCACACGGCTGCTTTTCAGGGGAGCGCGTGGGGTTCAGATCTGCTCCCACCCATGCCGGCACCCGCGCTCCCGGGGCAGCATCCGCACGCAGCGTGCACGGCTCCAGCACGAGCGCGAACGCGCTTCCTACAGAGAGGCAGAAACGTCCTCGGAAACCTCCACGTTTGTGCCCCCCAAAGTCCTCCCGAGAAACCCGTGAGCCATGTAAGGCCCCGTGGGCTTTGCGAAGCTGGAGGCTGAAGTCGCGTGAGGATGCACAGCTCTGGGGCCATCCCCAGGGCGAGAGCGCACACTGCTAACAGCTGCCTCCAGAGAAAGTAAGAGACAGAGGGTGGTGATGAGATAATTGCTGGCCGGGTTCTCCCCTGGGCTTCCCACAGCAGCAGAGGGAGGGAAGGGAGCAGCTCGGAGATTTTCGCGTTGCACCTTCCTTTGCGGCTGGTGGAGCTGAGTGACAGAGGAAGAACTAGACCGGCGCTCCCACTAGCAGCTGACAACGTCTGCCCATTTCATTTACTGCTTGTCAGCTGCTGACAAGCCCCAGACAGGCGGGAGGCAGGAATGCCAAAACATTAATTTCTCCAGAACGTTTTCTGAGGCTTCTTATAGTCTTGCTTTTCTTTCTTTAGTAAGACCCTGATGTAATTTTTTGCTCATCTCCTAGCTTGGATCCCAGGGATATCGCTCCGTCTGCACAACAGCTCTGACTTGAAATGCGGAGCAGAAACGCGTACCCAGAGCGATTCGCTCTTGCTGTAGAGGCTGAGGCTTGTGCCTGCACACGCACTTCGCGCACAGCCCGGCGCGTGCAAACAGAGCCGCAGAGGAGCGCACCAGCGCAGGAGAAGGCGCGCGGTGTCAGCTGCCCTGGGGCAAGCGCTGAGCCTGGAAACCCACCCACAGCTGGAAGAGAGAACCACGGGATACGGACACCAGCAACCTTTTGCAATGCCCCAAACACACAAGCTAATTTCTCCCTCCTCTCCCCTTTAGCTAGGGGAGATCCACAGCGGATCAAACAAAACCCCGTGCTCCAGGCCCCCCCAGGCACTCACCATCCCTAGGAGCTCCTGGAGGCAAAGCCCCCCCTCCACCGTCCCTCCCCAATATAAGGGGTGAGACCTCTGGGCACAAGCAGGGCCGCAGCTGGGGCTGGGGGTGGCCTGGGACCCGCGGCTGGGGCTGGGGCTCGGGCTCGCGGAACGCAGACAAGAGGGGAAATGGAGAGGCCAAACAGGATTGTGAGCAGCATCCACTGAACGCTTGCATTAACATAATAAAGGATCAAATCCTGTGTATGAAGAGCTGGGGTGAATAGCTAGATTTACCATTAGTAAGATTTATCTGAAATATTTAAAATCCCTTTTGGAAGGATTTTAGTCTTTAGCGAGGCTGGTTCTCTTCCCCAGAGCATGCATAAACCAGGCTATTCAAGGCGAAAAATCTGCGCTGATTCGGATGCACAGCCCTGCCCTGCACTTCAATAGGATTGAACAGGGTATCAGCCAGCGAAGAGCTCTGCCCATAACAGAGATGATACAGGAGACTCAAGGAGCTTAGTGGTTCTTAGGGAAAGAAATAGGGTGTGAGAGGAGAAGATTAGAGCAGGACCTCACTGTAGTCAATAAATCCCAAGGAAAAGAAGAGACCAGTACGCTGGCAGAGCCCCTGATATTGCAGAACACGTAAAACACCGTCGCCAGCTAAAAGGTTGTTCGACACTGGAGAATATTAGACAGATTTTTTTTTTTATCCAGTGTAAGTCACATGCAAAATAAATTGTAGAGGGCAACAGCAGGAGCAGCTGGTAAAGACAGATTAAAAATCAGATTTAGACAAGCATCTTCAGGCAAAAAAGATACTTAGGATTAGGCTGCTAATTTGTAATCACAGATGGGGATAGGGCTGTGGTGTCTAGGCAGTGTAAATAGGCTGTAGGAGGAGCACCAGGCACTGCAGCCGCCGCATGCAGGAGGCAGGAGTGGGGGAATGCGCCGGGAGGAAAATATCGGCATCGGCGGGGACTGTGCAAAGGGCTGGGGTCGCCCCGGGACCCCAGCNGGGGATAGGGCTGTGGTGTCTAGGCAGTGTAAATAGGCTGTAGGAGGAGCACCAGGCACTGCAGCCGCCGCATGCAGGAGGCAGGAGTGGGGGAATGCGCCGGGAGGAAAATATCGGCATCGGCGGGGACTGTGCAAAGGGCCGGGGTCGCCCCGGGACCCCAGCGGTCCCCCCTTCTCCCACGGAGCAGATGAACGCCTCGCACCGTAGCACAGTGTCGCTCACAAAAATAAAACCCAGCACATGAATCTGAGTTTCTTTTACAGCCTAGAATGGAGGATTAAATACTGATTAAGCCAAACTCTACGGTGTGCTGAGGGCCTGACTGCGGTGCTGAAGGCCATGTAAATACTTGGGAGCAGTAGAGAGCCACGTAACTTCTCTTCCCCTATGTGAAGGTAATTTCCACTTCAGCACAGACTTCACCGAGGGGCTCGGTGTTTGTGTGTCTGCGGCACCCAGAGAAAACGTGCTCAGCTGACAGGTCGGATGAGTCCTTCCCACTTTGATCACCAGCATCAGAGAAGCACCGCACTGTAATCTACATCAATGCAATACCAAATAACAACGAAGCAGAGGCATCCCCTGGTCCCAGCGGGTCTCTGGGCTGCTGGATGGGGCTCGCACCCCAGGCACGCGCAGCCCCTGCTGCAGGGCACTGCTGTTTGAATGAGGCGGTGGGATGCTGAGGGATCCCGGCGCCCTGCAGGCAGACAGGGACACGGTGCGGTGCCTGCGCTTCCCGGCTCCTCGCTCCCACCAGCCCCGTCTCTCTTCCCAGGCTGGAAAGAATGAACCCACTGGGCTTTGCTTGCTCTTGCTGGATTTTCCATCTCACCCCATCCCGTCCCCAGGTAGCAGAAAGGGTTCCTCCAAGGGGAGACCCAACGTTGCCGCAATACTGTGGCTTCGTCCGCCTGCCCTGGCCCAGCGCGTGGCTGCGAGCGCGCAGCCGAGAGCACGAGCGAGCCGTGCCCAGGCCCAGCGCACGAGCTGCGGGAGCTTCCCACCACCCAGCAGAAATGCGGGAGTGAGGACTGCAGGTGGCAATCGCATGTTGGGGAGGGAGGCGGGTGCCCCGAGGGCAGCGAGCTGGGGAAGGGGCTGCGCTGCCGGGGAAGCCCCCCGAGCCCGCCCGCTGTCACTGTGCCATGGGGAGCTGCCCTCCTCCACCCAGCTCTCACACTCCTGCTGCGCTCTAACAAAAGACACTGCTATTTCCTCAGCAGGGAGTAATTTCTAGACAGGAATAACTTTACCTCCTGATGCTGAGCCCTTGCAAACTCTGTTTTCTAGCTGCAGGCCAGGTCCCAGACAGGAGCCCCCCTCCCAGCCCGGCAGCTGCTGTACCAACTGGATCGGTGCACTTGTTCAGGCTGACACGCTGCATGCCGTGCAGCGGTGCTCACAGCAGCACGTGCTGGTATTCACAGCACCAACGCGGTCATGCTGCGCAGCAGAGATAAATAAATATTATTCACCCACCTGGGTGCTAAATCGTAACCACCTTATTCGGTGCTTCCAAGAAGCAAGAGGCGCATTAGCTGAGGAGCAGCTGGCTCAGGGTATCTCCTGCTCCGTCCTGGTGCACAGGCAGCGTGCTGAAGCCGTGTGTGCAAGGCAGGCACGCTCCTCGAAGAAGCCGAACCCCTGCTCTGCAGCTCATCACCAAACAAGTAAAACTGCCAAGAACTGGGACATTCCCAGGAGCGGGTGTGGAGGGGGAGCTGGCACTGGCGCTGGCCGGCAGCCCCCAGCTGGGACACGGCAATCCTGGAGCGACCTGCGGCGGGACCATCACTGTCTCTGCTGAGGGCACTTGGATAGGGTCTGCTGAGATGATCGTGTGTGTTCAGCACACACAAAACATGAAAACTGGGGAGGGAGGTGTAGGAAATAAAAGAGGTGATAGATCGTTTGGCTGTCATCTGTTACCAAGCGCTGCTGGAAGCCATCTCTTGCTGCCACCTTCCAGCAGCTGCCACCTCAATGCCCTGCCCGGAGAGAGGCTGGGGACGGCAAGGACACCTCTGCACGGCACCCGCGGGGCAGGACCGCACGGCTCAGTGCCTGAGGCGGGGCAGCACAGGGTCCGGAACCGCCGTGGCAGCACCGGCTCTGCCCCCCGACCCAGTCGCATGTGCGCAGGCCGGCCACGCAGCCACTTCCCACGCAAGTGCTCCTGCGGCTGTGACCCGCAGCTGCAACGTGATGTCCTGTCTCGACACGGCGCCCTTGCCATGACAGCTTCGGGAGCGACGAGAGCAGCCCTAAGAGCTGGCAGGCTGGTGACAGGCTTTTAGCAGCACTTTCCTCTGACCCCATGCGCCCGGCAGGCTGCGATGGCTCCGGGTGCCCCCGGCGCCTCTGCCCCGGGTCAGATCCCACGTGCCAGCAGCCACGGCAGTGGCACGCTTGGCTGGCTCACGGAGGTACAGCAAGGCAATTAGAACAACCGGTTACGATTTCTTCCTGCTCTCATGCCTTTGCGCTTTCTCTCACACGTACACGTGGCATTTGTGCTGCTTCTCTGTCTGGCACAGACATGCATGTGCTGCTCCTGTCGCAGGCACACGCGGCAGGGGAACCACTGGGGTTTGACACCTTTTACTCCCCTTCGAGCTCCTGTTCCTTCTCCTCACAGCACAGTTTGGCAGCTAAGGCTTTAATTTAAAAATGGAAACCCCAGGTGTTCCTGAGCGTGGCTTACACTGGGTTATCCTACCGCTGGAGTGGCGCACACAGCCCTCGGCGGCAATGAAAATCAGACCCAGGAGCTATAAATCACTCCTGTTTGTCAAGCTCCCCAAGCATGAAATAGTCTCACGGCGGCTCCAAGGGCTGCCGAGCCCAGCACAGCGGGACGCGGCTCTGCTCGCGCAGGCAGCCCGACCTGCACCTCCCGTCTCCAGCCAGACCTGGCTCTGCTACGTATCAGTCCGGGTGGGATACCCACGGCCGCGCCGGGGTCCCCCCTTCCCACGGGGATCACGGCTCCGCCATCAGCTACGCCGCGTCAGCCCGTGGGCAAGCAGCCAAACGTTTTTGTTCTGATTCCGCTCCCGTGTGTAACAGGAGAAAGAAAATAATTTCCTCCGAAATTTTTTGGAGTGGGTGGCCAAAGACCCTGAATTTTCCATCCCCCTTCCCTTATCTTGAAGAACAACTGACAACAAACCTAAAGGGAAAAGCAAATGCCCAAGCCTCTGTATCTCTGAGCTGGAGGAAGTTGCTAAGGAAAATATTGGGCTGAAAAAGTGCTAAAGGAAAATCTTCTGCGTGTGACAGCAGCGCGGTGCTCACGTGCAAGCGAAGAGAGAGAAATGCTGGAAGAAGAGCGGAGCGGAGAGCTGACAGCAGCCACGGGAGCGTCCCGGCCGGAGTGGCCCGAAACCACAGAAGCATTTGGGCAACAAAACATCTGTGTCCTGGGGCGGCTTTTTAATTTACGGGTGAACAGCGAAGGGTTGAGAGCAGGCCACCGGGCAGCTGCCTCCCAAGGGCAGCACCGCCGCTTCGGCCGTGGGACACCCCTCCGCCGGGGCTGAGCCATCGTATGGGGCTGGTTTATGCTGGATATGAAGATCTTATGAGGCAACGTGCTGGTCTCACACCGCTACGGCTCAGCAAGCCCACCGTGAAGTGGCAAAGGCAGGGGAGAGCGTTAAGCCATGTCCTAGTATTTTAATAGCATCACAACACTTCAACACATGGCTAAGAGCCTCGGGTGAGGGTCGAGTGTCATCCCGCTGATTTTCTCTGCCCTGCAGCACCTCGTGCCCTTTCCCTGCCTCGCCCCAGCCCTCTCCGAGAGCTGGCTGCCTTGGGCTGCTCGTTTCACTGCAGGCAGCTGTTCTTCGCTTTCCAGTTCCCTAGCAGGAACGCGTTTTCCTCCCCCATACCTCTCCTCCCTGGCTGGGAGTGAGGTGCCCGCTCAGGTAGCAGCTCTGAGCACCCTTCCGCGGCAGCCACAGTGCCCGGCAAGGCTCGGCAACCGGAGGCAGCAGCAGCACCGACCCGCGGGCTGAGCCAAAGCCGTGAGCTGCCCAGATTGCTCCCTGCCGCGCCGACACGGCGCTGTGTTCGTTTGTGTCTAAGCTTATGCTAATCAATGCGTGCGGGCTCTCTGCAGCGCTTGGCATTGGCAATGCGAAGTCAAGCGTGACTCGGGCCAAAACCAGACTCAGGTCTTCATTTTTCCACGACACTTGAAATTTAGCGCTGGGTAAATTAGAGGAAAAACTGTCATACCGATACGAACCCAGAAACAGAAGCAGAACTGAAGACCCTCTTCTCATCACTCGGCTCGCCTGCCCGTTCTCAGGGAGGGCCCTGGGGCAGCGTCCCGGCGGCGAGGAGCAGCCCAGCTCCGCTGACACCAGGAAGGACCGCTGGATTGACGCTGCGGCAGGTGGGGGCAGCGGCACGGCTTCTGGCGGGGAATTCTGGGTCAGAACTCACAGAAAACGGAGCAGCTGAAAACAGAAATTCCTGGAAGCTGTCCCCTTTCTTCAAAATATTTAGAATTTTTTGTCAAAAAAAAAAGGCTGACAACACCCAAACTGACTCTTTTGGACCGGCTTCTCTCTCTCTGCAGTTTTCAGCCAACATTTTTCAGTGGGTTTTGGCAGAAAATCTTTGGGTTTTGACAGTTGTTCTTTTCTCGACGACAAGCTGACATCTTCCACTACATTTATTTTTTAGAATACTTCTGAGTTTTGGTTGTTGGAATTTGAATCAAGAAAAGGAAACTGATTTTCACAAACACTCCGATAATAAAACTAGCAGTGGGTCCAGGATAATCCGACGCGGTGGGTTGTGGGGAGCCAGTGGGAGATTCGGGCAGGTGTCGATGGGGAAGGGGAACAGGGGACAGAGCACGACCTTCACCTTCGCGTTCCTTACAGCTCAGCCAGGAGAATCAGATCTACTCATCGTATTTCAAACACTTGTGTCACCGTCGCCTTCTGCCTCTGAGGCTGCAAACACCCTGACTCCTGCCAAGGCCTGGGGCGAAGCGAGTGGCTGACTTGGGTTGCTCAGCCGCTGCCCCGGCTTTGAGGTCTGCTCCGGTCCAGACCGAGCATCACCAAGTTCCTCCTTGCAGTGCCCTCTCTCTGTAAATCGACAAGGAATTGGGCAACTCCATCTGAGCAAATGGTAGCCTTGTCCCTCCAGAGCCCTCACGGGAAAAGCCCTAAATGCACCTTCTCCGGTCCAGCTGGACACAGCCGAAGTGCCCGGGTCTGTCCCTGCAGCCTCCGGGACTCCCCTGTCCCCGAGCTCCAGCTCCTGCCTGACATCGGCCCTCGCCAGCGGGCAGAGGATGAGCCCCAGCTCGGAGGGACGCGACTGTCACGCCTGCGAAACGCCAGCATTAATGTTGCCCTGACGTGATTTTTTACAATTTATTATATACAGATGGACTCCGGGAATGTAGTTGTTTTAATTACAGTGCAACGCCAGGCAAGATTGGTTACACAAGTCAATAAATCACTCGACTGCGGTGATTAAACAAGAGTAATATTTTGAATAAGTGACTGTCTCAGGAACGATCATTACTATATGACATTATCATTCTCCTCTACATCTATATTGCAAACAAAATTAAACGAAGACGTCAAGTTGCAACGGAGACTAGAGACTAATTAAAACGAAAGCACTAGGTCCTTTTTCCTCTTTCTTGAAAGGTGAGACTCAAACCAAAGCCCATCCACCGAGCGGCTTCCCCCTCCACCCCGGTTCCCTGGGCTTTGACGCTCACCCGCAGATGCCGCTGGCGGCTCCGCTCCGCGCCTGGGCAGCGCCTGCAAAACACAGATGGAAGGAGGATTAGGGGAGCTGCTCGTGCGAGGCAGAAAAGAGATGGATGTCCTTACTCCACACGAACGTCATGGCCAGGGAAGGGGTACGCAGTCCGTGGCTGGAAGAGGAGCCCAACCCAAACACCAGTCAGGCTTTAGTCAACCGCACAAGAGCCCTGGCGCCACAGATGCGCGGCTGGGTGAAGCTCGATGGCCCACGTTATAAATGAGGTGAGGGCAGATGATCTAGTGGTCTTCCCTAGTTTAAACTCTCTGAAATTATGAGTTATAGCAGATGTTCCAGAAGAACATTATTTATTTGATCTGATTTTCACAGGTAATTAATTTCTCTGAAAGGAAGCATTGGCATTTTCATTGCATTTATAGCTTCTTCCTAGGTAATTACTAATACATGAAGAATCTGATTATGGTCCCTGCAATGAAAGGCAGCAGTCTCTTGGGAGGGATACACCACTTGCCATCCAACGAGAGAAAATCCCGTATTAAACCGATTTCTCAAAATAACTATAGTGGTGCATCTTAGCCAGTTGCCAGAGACTACGCAAGGGAATATTATCAAGGTGAAATACTTTCTGAGCAACGTTTTTGTGCTGCGGAGCCTCAGCCAGGTGCTAGGAAGCCTTCCAGCCGACCTGCAGTTAAATCCTGCATCAAACCAGAGCTCACCAACTTCCTCCTGCTCTTCCAAACCACGCGGGACAAGCCGTGGGGCTGGCCCGGCCCCGCAGGCTTAAGCTCTAACGTGCCCCATCCATGCCGCTCTGCCGTGCCCTCCCAGCGCTGGCAGTGCCCTGCCTGCCCCGGGCCGTGACTGCCCGCCAGGCGTGGGCCGTAGACGGGGCCGAGCTGCCCCTCGCCGCAGCCGCGCTGCTGGGCACCATCCAGCGGACGCCGCGCTCCAGACACCCCTTTTGTCGTCAGCTCCACTACATTCATTTTTCAGCAGCAGCCGGCAGATGGGGTGTTGAAAGTCAGGAGTGCATTTTGGGGAGTTTGCAGCAGTCTCGAATGTTTCCTTTATTTATTTTTTATTACTCCAGCTTTTCAAGAGTCCTAGCCGACACGTACTATAGTCAGGGCTGTTGCTGGCTGGTTACTGCTGCCTGTTTCCTGGCTGCTTGTTTTCTACACCCCGAGCCTTTACGTGGGAATCAGACCCACAGGAGTCAGTCCGATGCGCCTTGGCTCGCCTCCGCAGCTGTCTT
Organism: Steatornis caripensis; assembly: GCA_013398225.1. NCBI lineage: Eukaryota > Metazoa > Chordata > Aves > Caprimulgiformes > Steatornithidae > Steatornis > Steatornis caripensis. The sequence goes on along the minus strand of VZSC01007369.1, from coordinate 74,257 downwards.
CCCCGGCATCAACACCCACACCCACCCACCTGCCCCAGCAACCCGGCCATCTCCCTCCCATCCCCGTCCCGCCTCTCGCGCAGGTGCCAGATCCATGCGTCGGGATGCGCCCCTGTGCCCCGAGACGCTGCTGCTGCCCGGAAACGCGTCCTGCGTGCTCGTGCTGCAGCCATGGGTTTTCATTTCACACTGGAGGAGTCTCAGCCGAGCTGGAGCAGAACGCTTCTGGTTAGNGCGCTGGCAGTGCCCTGCCTGCCCCGGGCCGTGACTGCCCGCCAGGCGTGGGCCGTAGACGGGGCCGAGCTGCCCCTCGCCGCAGCCGCGCTGCTGGGCACCATCCAGCGGACGCCGCGCTCCAGACACCCCTTTTGTCATCAGCTCCACTACATTCATTTTTCAGCAGCAGCCGGCAGATGGGGTGTTGAAAGTCAGGAGTGCATTTTGGGGAGTTTGCAGCAGTCTCGAATGTTTCCTTTATTTATTTTTTATTACTCCAGCTTTTCGAGAGCCCTAGCCGACACGTACTATAGTCAGGGCCGCTGCTGGCTGGTTACTGCTGCCTGTTTCCTGGCTGCTTGTTTTCTATACCCCGAGCCTTTACGTGGGAATCAGACCCACAGGAGTCAGTCCGATGCGCCTTGGCTCGCCTCCGCAGCTGTCTTCCCCGGCATCAACACCCACACCCACCCACCTGCCCCAGCAACCCGGCCATCTCCCTCCCATCCCCGTCCCGCCTCTCGCGCAGGTGCCAGATCCATGCGTCGGGATGCGCCCCTGTGCCCCGAGACGCTGCTGCTGCCCGGAAACGCGTCCTGCGCGCTCGTGCTGCAGCCATGGGTTTTCATTTCACACTGGAGGAGTCTCAGCCGAGCTGGAGCAGAACGCTTCTGGTTAGCATCAGGTTGCGTTATCAATAAAAAGAAAGTTTCGACTAATGATTTGCCAAAAAATTGCTCTCTGGAATGAAAAGCGCCCTACGGACTGCCAGCAGCAGAGGTGAGCTGCTCCTGCAGCGCTAGGAAAGAAATGCAGAACTGCAGATAAAAAAAAAGCCTCTCCCGCACCACATCCATTAAAATAAGGTGAATTTTTAAGGTAATTTCTACATCATTCATGTTGACTTTGGACCACGTCTCGTTCTCCTTGAAACGGCATTCCCATCTACCTCAAATTTGCTACACGCTGAGATTTTTAACGTTCCTGTCCATCCACGTCTCCTTCCTTTCCTTTTGCCTTGTGGGGCTTCGGAAGCACCAGGAACGTCTTTTCTGTGTTACAGGCTGGGCTTGCTGCAGCAAGGGCTGCACTTCGCTGTGGCTGCCCCACCTGCGTGAGCGCTCCGATTTCCACCTCTGCGCAAAGCGCAGCAAACCCTGGGAACCGCGCCCAGGGCTGGCGCTGCCGCGAGCGCAGGGGGAGGCAACGCTGCTGCTCTCGCACCGTCACCCGTCCTCAAATTTAGGTCCTGCCTGCACGGTGCTGCCGCGGGGTCAACCCAGCGAGGGACAGGCTCAGCGAGGAGCCCGACCTACGCTGCTGACGCGAGGGCACGTTTGTACAAGTGGATAAAACATCTGGCGGCAGTGAGAGATTGAAGAACGCGAAGCTGGCAGGATGGCAGAGGGTGAGAGTTAAAGAAACTCCCACGAGCGCGAAGCAAAGAAATGACTTTCTGGAAGGCACAGGCAGATCTGACGGTCAGACCTGGCTTTGCGGAGGCATTTATCCACAGGAGAGGCTCGTTTAAGCTCTGCTGGCGCGAGATGCAGCAGCTTTAAAACCTAAGTAGCATATTAAATAATTTACGGAGTGCCCGGCAGCACGGTGGGACCCCTCGGAAGGACGCTGGGAAAAGAGACAGTTCATAAAAGCATTTAGAGCCCTTCGCCAGCCAGGCAGCGATCGGCACAGAAGCCGCAGCCAGGAAAGGAACGCAGGGAGACGCGTCTCCGCGTCACTTGGCGCTGGACACGGCGCTAAACCTGCCCAAGGTCTGCCCTGCCCGGGCCAACGGCGCGAGGCAGAGCCCACCCTGCGGCCCCTTGCCCCCGCTGGGACCCCATCACGGGGGGAGGCTGCCTTTGATGCCTTCCGCACTGCCTCCGACTTACCAGACCTTGGCTTACAGACCCTTGTTCTCCTTAACTGGCTTTTGGGGCTTATTCCTGATTATGTTAATCTCTTCAGGAGAAGCAGTTTTCTAGCCCATTTGTACGTTTACACCCAAGCAGCATTTGGCAAAGCAAGATTTGTAAGAGCATCGCAGCAGCTGGGGGAAAACATGGTGTGTCTTCGCAGACGGCTGGTGAGGAGTTTTCTGGCTGAGAAAGCGGCGAGAGCAACGGGCACAGCCGGGCCCTGCCACGGGGAGAGCTGCCAGAGCCCTCCGCCGCCGCGGCCCGAGAGCCCGGGGCTTCAGCTGTTTGCAGCATCGAAGGCTGGAAGAGACGTGAGCAGCCTCCGTCCTTGCAGCAAAGCAGGCGGATCCGAGGGGCTGCCATGACTCCGCTCGGTGCTGCGGCTGCTGTGGGTGAGCAGCGCTGCAATGGCTGGGACCGGGAGTCCCGCGGTTGATGGTAGGGGTAGGGATAGGGGTAGGCGTACAGCCCGCGTGGTACAGGATGCCCAGGGATCTCCGCTGCCTGACCAGGGACAGAGGGATGAAACCTGCTGCAAGCCCATCAGGCAAAGTCCTTGCGGGGGCCAGGAGAGGGGACGAGGTGCGGGCTGAGCATTGCAGGGATGCAGGTCACGGCCGGCACAAGAAAAGGCAGCGCGGCCCCGGTGAGCCTCGGTGTCAAAACACGATGGCACGTTCACCGTGCTGGGAGAGAGCTCAGATCTGTGCTCCCCCTCCCGCCTTCCCCCGCCGCCGCCTCCGCTTTACCGACTCCTCTCCCTCTGCCTCCAGCTTCAGTTCTGCAATGGTTAAAACACAGATATTGCCTTTCTGCTCGGTGAACCAAGGGATAGGATTGCAGTTAATGGTAATTTGAATATGTTTGGTCAACTAGAAATACGTAACTAGATTGAAACATGAAACTGCCCTATGAATTTATACAACTGATGCATTTGAACGCAGTCAGCTGTTAGCTTCATTGCAAGAAGGATGGTAGAAATAATTTGCAACAACCCACACATTTTTTATTGAACCTTTGCAAATAGGAATAATGTATCAAATGTACCTATATGTCTGCCTCACACCTACATACAGCGTCACTGCGCAGATATCAGTAAGCTGCAGCGTTCAGGTTCAGATATATGAGATTTTCAGCCACAAAAGCTCGCTCTCTCATCTGACCTTGCTGCTTTCATTGGCAGAGCTCTCCCGGCGGCTGCAGGCACGCAGTCATGGGCTGCTTCGCCTCCCTCCCGCCTAGGTCGGGGACCTCACTCTTAAGTTGCACAATGACCATCAGGCCATCCTGCTCATCCATTCTGCCATTTAAAGATGACTCTGCTGGTGCCACGGCCACACACAGAACAAAGTATCCCGAACCTCCTCCCCACTCAGAGCTGTTAACGAACCTGGCTAGGGTACTACTGGGTTTTCTAAGAAATGTGTGAGAGAAATCTAAACCATGCCTGCCTGTTTCCCAGCTTCCAGGAAAGCAGGTAGGAGCAGGTCTAGCTGGGTCCCCCCCGCCCCGAAATTAATTCCTGCGCAGAGCTTGAGGTATTTCGTGCTAGAGGCGCAGACCTGGTTGTTTCTGCCGGGATCTGTTCACGGTACGGTTATCCAAACCTCCCGTCCCGTCCCGTCCCATCCCATCCCATCCCGCCCCATCTCGTCCCATCCCCTCCCTGGTGGGTCCAAGGGGGAATGGGAGAGGATGGCGTCGGGGCGATGCTTGTGCTGAGTCGAGCGACGAGGCTGGGGCTCCGCATCCCTCGCGCACGAGCTCGAGAGGCTGGAGCCCAGTGAGTTGCCAACAAATGCTCTAGCTTTCCTTATTTAGACTTCACCATTTTCTCCTCTCATCTTGTTAAAGGATGTAATTTATGTTGTGTGTGTCCATTTATGAGCTATTATAGCCTAAATGAAAGAAGAGACGAAACATACTCTCTATTTAAAGCTTCCAAAATAGGCCTGATTAATATGTCCAATTGATTGTTCAGCTGTTCTACTTGCTAATCTGCAAAAACTAATTAGGCAAGTGGGAAACCAAAATACTGGGTCATTTCCATCGTGTGCTAATGAATGTTCTTGAGTTTAGCAAATGTTTTGTTTCTACCATGGAAAAAGAATAACACTGGAGATAGATCTGGCTGCCATACAGGGAAAGCTGCGCTACCAGTTAGCTCCCTAACTGCTAAGTCTGAGGAGACTGGCCCGCAAAAAGGCACACACGCAGTCGCTAGGAAGCCTGTGCTTTGGGCCAGACTGCAAACTGCCTTTCTGGGTTGAACCCCTTCAGGAGAGGTGGTACCTCCATCAGATTCCCAAGCTAACGGCCCTTCCTGCCCTCTCGCATCACCGCCCCAACTAATGACGTCCTTTTGCCCAAAGGATGCCTTTCTGAAAGTGTCCCAGAGGGACTTCAGATATTCTGGAAAGATCCTCTTCTTCCCCACCAGAATTATTTCAGAGGTTGTTTCCTTCAACTCTCCATTCGCAATTTGCTGCTGAATAAGCGGATTTGCTCTTGGCGCTTCAATTTTGGAGCAACCGCACATCACGTCCTTAATTGCCCCAACTGCTAATGGGGCTGCTGGGAGCTCTGTGATCTCAGGCCTTTGCTGCCTTAAAACGGGCACCTAAAACCACGGACACTAGAAGTGGGTGACTCTGAGTCAGAATGAGAAGGCAGAGGAAGAGAAAGCTGTGCAGGATCCGGGCAGGAATTTGCCTGCAGCCCAGCGGCAAGGAGAAGCCAAGCGCTCATCTCCACGTTTCGTTAAGCCAAGGAGAGTTACTTGAGATGCAAACGTATGCGCTTTGTAAACAACCCTTTGTACCGCAGGTTCAAAGCCACTTTCTGGAATCACATACAGAGGAGACAATTAAAGCGACTCCCAGCCCGTGACTTGCATCGGACCAGCACGTGTAGCACAGCTCCCCGAGAATAAAGAGCCCTTCCTTGCTCAGCTTTATCCTCTCTTGCTTGATCTGGAACTTACACAACGAAGATCTAACGCCAGCGCGCTCCGTACCCGGGGCTCCTTAAAACTGAGTAACTGATTCCGTTAAAAGGGCATTAGCTCTGTACGCTCGTAATTAATCTCCTCGAGAGAACTAATAGTTCAAAAGACTTGTGCGGAGCAAGGACGCTTTACATCACACAGCTCATTTTTCCTAATTGATTAATTTAAAGTGCTCTCTAGAGCCGAGTTTTGTGGCACAGAACCTTTTCGCCCCACGCAGAAGGAAAATAAATAGCTATCAGCTAGCAACTAGACCACATTTCCTTGAGTGCGGGCGAAGCAGAGCACAAGCACCGCGTGCATGGAGCCACGAAAAGGCTTTCAGGAGCCCCCACCCGTGCTGGAGCCAGCGGTGCGAGGGGACAATTCAGAGCAGCAGCCGCCGCCTTTCATTCCGCAGCTCTGCTCCATCCCCCGGTGCTCTCCTGCAGCCTTTCAAAGCAGAGAGAGCATTTGAAATACCCTCACTGGCGACCCTCGCCCTTTCAAAGCACGTTTTGGAGAGCCAATGACTCTCTGCTTGCAGACACGATGCGGCCAGACACTGCGCTCGGGCTGCGGCAAGGAGAAGGCGAAGGTGACGGCTCCAGCCTAACTCTCTGCAGCACCTTCCTGCAATATTTGCTCCTTCGTATCTCCCTCCGTGACAGTTTCGAGGAGCGTCTTGTTCTTTCCCCGCTGCCGAGTCACAGAAGGCGCCGGCGCACTCGACCGCCTGCAGCTTCCCTAGGAGACCCGTTTCCCCGAGGGCCCGGGTACCGCGGGGATGCTGCACGCTGCAGGGATGCTGCAGGGATTTCTGCTGCGGGGTCAGCGGTTGCTCTCATTTTCTGCTTGGGTTTCCTATCAGTGGATTCAGCGCTGCCTTGATCCGAGCATTTGCCAACGGTGTGACGAGTGAAGCACATCAGGCGGCCAGTTTTCCAGGGTATCCTACCGCATGGGGATGCTGGCAGAGAGCGAAGAGCGGCCCCGAGGCAGCAGCGCTGTCCCACGAGAGCACTGTTAGTTTTGCAGGACGCCTCTGCCCTGGACCCCAGCGCTCCCATGCATTCATGGTCGGCGCAGGGCTGACGTGACAGCCCCTGCCGCGCCAGGGCATGGCGGCTTCGTGCCCACGCCGCCGGGGCGGCTGGGAGAGGGAAGGGGAGGTCATGCAGACGCCTCGAGCTGCCGCCCCGGTTCCGCCGTGCCGAGGGCTGGAGCCCAGGCACTGCGGGAAGGTGTCAGAAACCCCAAGGGCTGTCTTCTTCACCGGAGAGGATGACTTCATTCATCGCTCTGACAGGCGGCAGGAGCGCAGGCGGGAGGGCGCCAACGTTACCCGGAGAGGCCGGAGGAAGCATCACCTGCAGAAGGCGGCAGGGAAGAGGGAATTCCTCCTGACGCTCCTCTGCTCGGGGGCTAAACTCCCGTTAATCGAATGCCATCTCGCTGCGCGTCCTGCGGCTTGCCGGAGAAAACTTTTACCGTGAACACAGAGCTCTGTGTAGCTGATTATATAAATTACTTTTCAGAACATGATTTTGCTCCCAACGCTCCTCCACTGGATCAGTAAATAGAAAGTGCTCTCAGAGAAAAATGGCCTTTTTTTAATAACTGGCAAAACGCTACTGCTGCTGATGAGAGAAACCACCCAGAGAGTGAGGTATAGCACAGACGATACATAACTAACCAGAAGTATCATCCGCTAAATTGAAAACCGTAATGTTTGCTGCTAGAACCGAACATTAACGTGCCGTTCTGCCACGGCCGTGCCCCCAGGGCTGCTCGCTTAGCTGGATGTCACCATCATCTTTAAGTTATTTGATCAGCTTCTTATAATCGGAATTAAGCAACGAGTCGTTTTACTGAAAAGCGAAGCGACAGGAAAGACGAAAGCAACAAACCCAGACCCCCAGGCAAGTCTCTGCTGGTCAGGAGATCCTGGCAAGGTGTTCCAGCCAGATCAGCAGGATCCTGGGGGGATCCCGCCAGGAGCGGGGGCTGGAGGAGCGGTGAAGCTGGCGCCTAAGAGACCCCCCTCGCCCCCAGCAGCGCATCTCCCCTCTGCTCTGCTAACAGGATAAAGCGAGGGCGTTCACATCGCAAAGAATCGGGGGTTTCGCTGCTTCACTAGGAGGGACTCGGACACTGCAAAACGGCACTGAAAGGGACCGGCTAAAAGCACTGATCGCCCTCTCCGCACCGGCTCTCGGGACGAGTGCGAACAGTTACGGACGGTGCCCTCCTCAAGCGCCCGTGAACCCGCAGCGTGGCAAACCCACGGCCGGGGCGGCTGCTGCCTCTGCCATAAGTTTTATTTCCATAAAACACTTTCAGAAAAGTTTGAGCACAGTTGAAACGCGGCTTTTTTGTCTTCAGCCGCAGCAGCTGCCTGGCCGCAGTGCTGGGTACTATTTATGTCGCGTTGACTGTTGCGTTTTCTGCAGAGCTACATTTGCCGGGCTCAGAAACCGGGTTTTAGTTTCGAGCTGAAATTGTTTTCTCTGCGTACCCCACTTTGCCCGTGCAATCTGCTGCCGCAGCAGGGAGCGACGGGCTCCGAGCACGGCTATTTCTGCTCCAGAGCAGGGCTGCGCGACTGGCAGTTATTATTACCATCAGACGTGCTTGTGTGTGCCAAGTCCTGGAGCGAGAGCGCCGTCGCGCCCAGTACCTCCAGGTATCCCAGAGCTATAAAGGAAGTACTGGCCTCTCTCCCAGGGGAACTGCGGTTCAGCACCCGCAGCGCACGGCCGCAGACCCCGTCTCGATGGCGCAGATCTGTCGCCGCACCTCGTCCTTCAAGAGTTCAACTAAAACCAGAGGGACTGCGTCTGTCGCACGGAGCTTAACACCACCGCCTCTTCCCCTCTGGCACTCGATACAAGCACTTGCCAGTTCTACCCCGACACCCCAGTTTTGAGGGTGGAGGGGTCCATCCGTCCCGCAGGGACCCGTGCAGGCGAGGAGCCCCGCCGGGACACGGCAGAGCCACGAAGCTCCACGGCAGCACTGACTGGTGCTGGGACATGGCGCGGGGGAACCCGGCCGCGAGCTGGCCGGCGCGGTGGCTTGGGTGAACGGTCGCACGGGGACAGGTCCCGCACTGCGCACAGGTGCTCGCAGGGGAGGCAGAGGTCTGGGAAACCTCCTTTCTCCCAGTTAAAGGGCGTTTCACATGAAACCAAATTGCTCATTATGCTCAGAACCGGGTACCGGATGAACACGGGGTATGCCGGGCTACAGACGCACCTTATTTACAGTAGCGCCTAAAAGAACGGACAATCTTTAATAGCTGCTGCAAATGCTACATAATGATTTTCTCTTATTTAATTCTCCAAGGTTTGATAGCTTTCCATAAGTCAAGGTTTATTTGCCTTCCCTTGAATGTCACCCATAATTCTTGCGGAAATGTTTATTTGCCTAATGCAACTTTTAGTGTCCAGGTTATTTATTCCTTCTATTTGTCAGCTGAGAAGAAAGCTACCTTTAGCCTCAAGCCTGATTACTTAAAGTAATACAGTGGCTCTGGCTCTTTCATCTTCTCAGTGTGACTGAAATGCATTTACAGCGGAATGGCTTATCACAAAAAAAAAATCTAATTTTAAAAAGTATACTACATTTTAATACACTTTGCATTGCGCGTAAGCAATCTGCGAGCTAAAACCTGATCAGAAATATCTAATTTGTTAACTGCGAGGATTAACCAGTAAAGGGAACATACATAGGGAAATGCGGAACGAGGGAACTACTGGTGTTCCATTACTCTTATTTACGCGACAAGTCCGCACGAGGCCTCGCTCATCGCGCCTCGCCGCAGACGTGGAAGGCACATCCATCTGCATTATCAGAGCGGTCCCAAGTCCAGGCCAGAGCTGAGAGCTGCTCAGCAGCCCAACCATTTCCCCAGCACTCGATGTCACGACCTTGCCCGCTTCACGACCCCTGGGCTCACTGGGAGAGCCAGAGCCGGGGCGGCACTGGGGCTCTGCAGCCGCTCATCGCTCCTGCGGGCACGCACAGCCCAATGCTTCCAGGAACGCACCCGCTCATCAGCCTCCAAAACACAGAGCTGGTTAAAAAAAAAATAATAAAAAAAAATTCTGCTAGAAGAAATTACTGCATGTCAGAAATAATACTTTGCCCCCGGACTTTCTGCTCCCACTGAAAATGAATCATCTTTCAGCATTAAGCAGCCACAGCTTTGTTATTAACAATCAATACCATTAAAATACATCTGAAACTTGACTAAACGCAATTACGGCACATCAAAGAACGGGACAGCTTAAGGGGTTTCAAAGACCCCTCAGCGAGGATCTGGAATCCCAGGCCTCGGCTCCCCCGCACCTGGACGGAGCGAGAAGCCAGCTCCATCACCACGGCGAGACGGGGCAGCGACGGCAGCGGGCCGATCATCGGGGACGCTCAGTGACAGCGTCCGGGGGCGACCGGGAGGACGGACGGGGCTGCTACGAGCCAAAGAACCGTCCCACCGCATCTGCCAGCGCCACCCAGCACAGGCACCAGCCCCGCAGCACGGAGAGCTTAATTTAGATGTCCAACACCGCAGAATTAGCTCGGTGCAAAACAGCAGTTAGCATAACAATCCTTCCTGCAATTAAGTAAAAAGGGGCTCTGTCCAAGAGGAAATTATAGAGTGAGGTCTTCTCGCGTTGTCGCCTGCGAGTGGCGGGCGGGCTCGCCGCTGCACGGCGTCCCTCCTTACTACCGGACAGAGAAGAGGGTGTTTTGGGCATGGCGATGGAGCCTTCTGCCTGTAGTCTTATTTTGATGTGTTATTTGTGCATGCATTAAGAACACAGCTTTATGCACGGTGTGAGAATGAATTAGACTTTGCAAGGAAGCTGTCACCTGCTCTAAGAGGTGTGAAAAAATTATGAGCTGCATTGTACTGGAAACTACACATAGCGCTTACTCCCAGGAATAAACACAAACATTTGAGCTATGAAGTTGAAATTAAGTTGTATACAGAACGTAGATTTATTTGGTGGGTTTGTGAGAACTGGCACACTATATAGCTCCACTCATGGAAATCAAGGCTCCTGCCTATCATTCATAAAAATAATCGCATCTATTACCCTGCTTCTCCCACGGCTCCAGGTGTTTGCACATCTCACCCTGCCCGCCCCTGCCAGAGATGACTCTAAAAGACCGCAGGGCACAGCCACCACAGGGGCCGTCGGCGCAGCTGGCCCAGGGGCTCGGCCACTGGCCCGTTTCATTCACGAGACCTCAGGGCCAACGTGTTGAAATGATGCCCCTGAAATGGGTTCGATGGTCTGGCTTGGGCCGACCGCGCATCCTGCTGAGCGCCTCGGCCCTGCTCCAGCCCGGACACGAGGAGCAGCCCCGGCCGCCCTGGGAGGAGGCACGGCTCCTTCCCCTTCCGCGCTCCTGCCCCGTCACCCACAGCTGCAGACAGAGCGGTTTACGCTTCATTTGCTTTCTGTGCTCTTAATGCAAGCAGAACAGATGGAGAAATGTTACCTATTTTTAGCCTCTTACACTATATGTAGTATTTTCCCTTGGATGAGGCTGTCACAACACCTAGCGCTCCCCGTGCCGGGCTGGGCAGCCGCGGCTGTGGTCACACCAGGGACATCCCGAAGCGTGCAGAGCTCCTGCTGGGACACCTCTGCCGGGGACGTTCAGCTGCCACGATAAATTCATCCGCCAGCAAAGTTACCTGTTTATGTTGGTTGCAGGCAGCTTAGTTTTTGTGATGCCATTCCCATGTGCTGGAGTAAGAGCTGTTTCTGCAGGGAAAGAAAAGGCAGAGGGCAACGTGCAAAACCTCTGAAGACTGACTAGTCTTTCTGCAGAAACCCCCAGTCCTTCCTTCCAGTTGCCTGTTTTTCCCCAGAAGGAATAGAAGCATTTTTGCCCTGAACAAAATTAAGAGAACACTGCTTTCATCAAGTCTGAGCTCGGCCTCGGGCTGCAGCTCCCCGAGAGCCCGTTGCTCCCTTGCTGGGGCTGCGCCCGCCGCCAGCGCCTCCCCGCTGCGTCTCTGCTGCAGCCCTGCCTGCCCCCACGTCCTCCTGCGCTCGTGAAGCCCCGACGCTCTGCAGGGAGAAACCCCATGGATCCTTTCGTTAGCACATCGTACCGCATCGCTACCACCCTCTTCATCGCACTGCAGGTACCAAACGACCTTCAGCAAGCTGGGAAAGAGCAGAGGGGTGGCGCGGGCTGGGCATCTCCGCTCGTCCTCTGCAACCTGGAGCCATCGATGGGCCAGGGCTCCTCCAGGCTTTGTCCCGGCGATTACGTGTCGCTCACACGCAACGGGGCGGTCAGCAGGGCCCTTGGGTGGTGGCAACGGCAGCTTCTGGGGGCCTCGGGTGCTGCCTTGGGCTTACGGACCCGGTTCCTTAGAACTCAGTGGAAAATTCAGAGTCCTTTCAGCTAGCATCAGACCTGAGAGCAATTACGTGGCGTGACTTACCGGCACCCGGTGGCGTCTCTCCCTCTCTCCTTTCCCAGTGACTGTTACTATGACCAGCGAAACTGTCCTTTTGAAGGATCTGCTACCTCTAACATACATTTAACTGCTCTTGCAGCGGAAGGAGGAAGGTCACAGCACTGAGGGTTTCCAGGATCTGGTCTTCCAACGACTCGCTGCCGCAGGTGGCACGACCGTCAGTTTGTGCCGGAAAACCCCACTCGTGTCCTTGCAGCAGCCGCAGCCCCAGAGCCCGCGCTGACCGGTAGCTGGCTTTAGGGGTTGTGTTTGGCCAAAGTCCGGCAGTGAATCCGGGGACGGGGGGACCCCGGGCGCTGCCGGGGAAGAGCAGCGAGGCCAGCGGAAGCATCGCGATTGTTTCTCACCGAAGGCGTAGGAAAGAGAACCCACTTGTAGAAACCTCATTATTTTGATTTAAACTATTTCTTTGCAGCTGGTTGGTCATGAAGGAACACTTAACATAATTTTTTAAATTGGAGTTGCTTTTTGCATGCCAGAAACATGCGAGGAATATGATGTGAATGTCCTGAGTTTGCTGTAGCAGTGGAATTGCTGAAATCAATCAACCAGGGGCAAATGTGTGCATCCAGGAGTGATCCGAAGGTTGCCAAACCCAAAGCATTATTATTTTAAAAATAAGTGTTCAAAACCGCACCATCTTAGGCATTAAAATTGCTCCTATTAACACACATCTTGTTGACACGTTTTAACACGGATTATTTGCCTTGTGAAATCCGCGTGAGCCGGGAGCTCAAACCGCCGGGGTTGTGCCGCGCAGTTAGGATCAGAGGAGAGGCGGGGAGGGAAAACGCTGCGCGTTCAGGCGATTTGAAAAGCACAAGAGAGAACAAAGACCTTGAGAGCCGCCGGCCTGGGAGCCCGCTGCACAGACGAAGCTGGCCAGAAACGTCCCGACGTGCCGTTCGCCGGTCACCGGACCGCGCTGCGAGGAGGACCCCGAGGGTGTCTCGCGGGGGACGGGCGCCAGCCTCACCCCCCGCCGCAACTATTTTAAAGCATCAAATTACAAACAAGGCGAAGGAAGCTGAGGATCTGCGGAGGGGCTACTGTGTAATTAATCTTTAAACATTAAAAACTAAAATTATATCTTTCTCATTGAAAACAGGCACTTAAGAGCTCACAGTCCTGGAAGCATCTCGAGGGTAATGGCAGCCACTCATTAAAGCAGACAAAGGAAGCACGGGCTCTAATTTGTCTTTAGTCAACTGTCTTGGGCTTGAAGGCTGTGCGGCGGGTGCGAAACGCTAGTAAAGTAATGAAGAAATTAAGGGGCTTCTAAAATTAACCAAAAGGATTTTACCTCTGTCGCACGAGGCTGATCTAAATATAAACAGAAAAGAAAGAAAACTCTGTGCCTCATCTAAAGCATCACAAAGTCTTAAGAACTGATCCTTGCACTTTTATTTCCTAATTTTTACTAAATCATTCTATCATAACGACCCGGTTGATGAAAATTTTCCTTCGCTTCCACGGTTTTTGTTACTCTGCTCTAAGTATTTTATTTAAATAGAGACCTACATTCTTGTCCAGACCTGGTACCTGAACAGGCCAGGGAGACGGTGCCACTTACCAGCTTCTTCTAAAAATTAAATCTTCCCAAGAACGTGCGTGTTGGAGTTTTTGCCAGACTCTAGAGGTAAGACAGAGGCTCCCACCCCACCCCAGCATGCGAGAAGCAGCAGTTACCAGCTCGGAGCATTCACCTTTTAGGACTTCATACTGTGCCTCAAGAAAGGCCACTGAAATCAAAGGATCGTTTCAACGGATTTCCATCACTCCCTAACAGCTTCGGAGCCTGCAAAATGCTTAAGGGCAGGAGACCCCATTCGATTCTCCAAGACCGGCTCTGGGGTCCCCTGGTTGCTCCAGAGGAAGAGCAGATCCTTTAAACAGATTCCCCGCTCGCTTCTGCCGTTGCGAGCGCTAAGCGGCGCCATCAGCGAGCATCCCCCTCCCCGCTGCAGGTGCCGCGCAGGACCCCTCGTCGTGCCCCAAAATATGGGGGGGAGCGGGGTGCCTGCCTTTCACCAGGAGACTGGCGTTTTGCTCAGCACCCTAGGGGAACATAGCTTTTGAAATCCATAGGGTTTAAAACGGCCTGTATGGATTTTCTATTTCCTTTGCATGTAAGGATGGAGATTACACGCTCATTTTTCAGAAGCCAAGGAGCTGCACACAAAAGCCTTAACAACGCCTATTGTCAGCGGAGAAAAACATTCCCCATCCATCTTCGATCGGCTTCATCCAAGTCCTTTGAAATTTTGATTATGCTCCAGTACAATGAGGAGTACATGATGATGGGGGACGACATTAGGGACAGAATCAGGAGGTGAGCGTTTCATTACGACGAAAATACAGGGAGGTTTGCCTGCAACAGGCAGAGAGCTGCTCCCACTCCGCAGGCCCTTTCCAGGGCGCAAATCCCCAGGCCCAGGCAATTCACGGAGGCAATTTCTCCTCCAGACAGTTCCCGCTCCCACCAGCTCCTGGGTTGAGCCAGGACAGAGAGGACCTACGCAGGAATGTGTCGGGAATCACAGAGTGTTGGCTTTTGGGGCTCTGGGAACACCCGCTATCCTTCGCACTGCATGTCTCTCAGCTGCTTCTGAAGTATTTCCATTTTTCAGACGCGCTAATATGCAGCAGTTTCCGCTACGTATATCCTCTACACTGATCCCGTGTTCTTTATTTAGTGACTTACGGCGTACTTCTCTACCCGCACTAATGGCGTATTGCATCCGCGTTAATGCTGAGTTAATTCGTCACTACGAGTATCCAGAGATTTAATGATTGGCTACTTACTTTAAAATAATTATTTTTATTGTCAGTCATGTAAATCTAGCGAAATAATGAAGCACCAAGAGATAAGGCAGTTGGTACTAATAAAACGCACCACACAGGTAATAATAATATAAACAAGGTACGGGAAACCATAAAATACGTGACAATTTATTTCTCTACTTAAAGCAATGACCTACGCGGCTCTCTCCTGAGTTAGAGAATGACTTATTTCCTTCAGCTGAGGCAAAGCATTCTGTTGCGGGACTTCTGTCTTCGTTATCCCTTGCTCTCCCTTCCTGCTGAGATACGATGCTCTCACACGCCCTGGCTTTAGACAGCGCGCAGCTCAGGCGCAGAGAGGTTGGTCCTAGGACCGCCAGCTATTAGAGACGCGATGATCCTTCCTACCGGCAGTCGCTAACGAAGCCTGGTACGGACGGTCACGTCCCACCTGCCTACGTGCCGCCCCCCCCGTCCACAGCAGAATACAAGGGTGATCCCTGCTGCCTTCTCCCGAAAGCACCTCCTCCTCTTGGCATCGCCCTCCTCATCCCGGAGTCGCAGGCAGGATCGCTGTCTGGTTGTGGGTGATGCTCTGCTCCGTATCAGACCACCGGTCCATAGAGCCCAGTCTCGTGGGTAGCAGATGCCGCGCGGGAAAGCAGCAATTCCCGAGCGACGCTCGTCTCTGCCAGCATCAGCAGCTCCTGATGCCACGCTGAGCCTTGCGAGCAACAATTTGGGTATACGCGTTGTGAAAGGTTCACTGGGGTGTGGGACAAACCTCTTCCAGCACAGAGGTGCCAACAGAGAGGGTGCCCCTTCACGTTAAGTCCTGTAGAACCCCCAGCCAGGGGCTGTCCCCCCTCCCAGGAGCACACAGCCTCCAAGCACAAGGCACACAAAGTGCCAGGAAGAAAAACTGTTGCCAAGACGGACACACGCTGCTGCGGATTTCCCTGCGACGGACGAGCAGATCCGTCAGCACGCGGAGCCTTGAGGGCAGACAGAAGATGCTGTCAGAGCACAAATCCTGTCCTCCTCCTGTCTGGGTCACTGCATGGTTTTGCGTCTTTCCCGAGCCTGAGCACCCACTGCGCTTTGGTTGTGTGCTGCTAAAATTCATGCTCGTACCCGGACGAAGGCCAGGCACCGCTTTGATCCTCAAACCCTGACTCCCAGATCAGCCTCGCATGGGAACAAGATGCAATTTGCTCCCTTAGCACCTGGGGCTGCACCAGCTCCACATCTTCCCCTGCTGCCACCAGCACGGCCCGTGTGCCCGCACCCTGCGCCAGCCCCGTGCCCTCCCGCTGCCCTGCTCTGGGAGCAGAGCCCCCCCACCTCAAAGCGCCCAAACCCCCCAGAAACCAAGCCAGGACCTCTCTGCAGGACCGGGAGTCACGTCGTGCCTGCTCCGAGGGCCGTTCGCGATCGCGTGCGTCTCCCCAAGGTACGCAGCTCAGCAGAACCGGTGCCCTCGGGGGTGAGAGCAGCTGTTTGTTATTTAACTTTGCCAGGGAGGAGGAAGAGTGGGTGAGTGTCATCAGGCGACAGGTTGAGATTGATGAAGTGGATAATGAGATGCAATGACATTATTTTTGTACCTCGAAAGGCTGCGTGTGAAGCGATCGCTTCTCCCGCACCTACTCGTGAGCTCAGCGCCGCGCAGCCGCGCCGAGGCATCGGAGCCGGGCAGCTGCAAGGAGAACCAAGAGCAGAGCCCTAGGTCTGCTTCCTCTTCGCCACGTGCAACGCTTGAGGTTTCTTTTTAAAATGTTCATTATTTTGGTAAATGACCAGATAATACAAAGTGCCTATAAAACCAAACCAGCCCGCAGTTTGATGCGTTCCCGAACCCCCCTCCCCAGCCGCCTCCGGCTCCCCGTGCTGCGGCACCAGGGCTTGTGCTTTCTGCAGTCGGTGCACGACACGAATAGAGTAAAGCAATAGAAGCTGGAACTTAATGAAAGCCCAGGCGCTCCTCTTAGTTAGGATCACTCATTTACTATTCAGCTCAACCTGCACATCGGGAAATTAGCTGCAGAATTCATCTTCTCAGGGAATGTCAGTTCAAATCTCATGCCTGTTTCTGAGAAACAGTTTTATCTCCAACTATGGCAGTCAGAAGAAGCAGGAGGACATTATTCCTTGAAAACGAGATGACAGGTCTTTCCATGGCTCACGTTAGCAGCGCTCGCTGCAACCACAGACGAGGCCGTCATTAACTGCTCGGAGAACCCGTCCCAGTCCCCAGCTGGGGAGCGGCGAAGCAGCCTGCTGCCTGCAGCAAAGCCGGCCGGCCCCGCACGCCCCGTCCCTCCTCCACCGCAGCACGGCCGCCACGCACACCTCCGTGCCCGTGGCATCCACGCTGGGGTGCTGAGAGCCGGCAAGGCTGTGCCGCCAGGCAGGGCATGCTTGGTGTTGGGAGCGTTACTGATCTCCTGGGCCTCCCCCGCCTTTTTGCTGTTAAAACGCTCTGACCTGTTCTAACCCCGGCATCCTTAAAAATCCCTCTCATTTAACGAGAGAGGCTTCGCCGCAAGGAGCCTGACAGCCCCTTCATTCCAGACTGAAGGGGTGAGAAATTGCTCACCCCTAGAGTAAAATGCTTAAAATCATTAGCGACTGCTTTGGTGGCAGACTATTACACGCAAATTTCTGCTCAGTGATTAATTTAATCATGGTAAACGGCTCCAATGCTCACTTTGTGGGAACTGATGACATAAGAGAATTCAGCTCTTTTCCGAGTTACTTTCTGGAAAAGCAAATTTGTGGCACAAAGCGCGAGTTTAATTTAATTACAAAATTAAACTCACTTGTACCAGAAGACGCAAGGCTTCCTTAAAAATGCCAAGAGACCAGCCATGGAAAAGAAACAACCTGGTGGTACCTGGGCTGCCAGTCCCAGAACCCAAGCCCAGAACGCCGAGCATCAAATAAAGTGAAAATCGGTGAAGGTTCAATAAACCTGAAGTCTGTCCCTGGTACTTCCTCGTCAGTTTAATATGACTGAACAAAGGAGTAAATACTCCGTTCTTTCACAGAAGTCTCTGCAGAGGAAAACTTTAATTTGCTGGATAAACCACACCTCGCAAATTGCTGCCTTGCACCATTTCCTTGAAATACAGTACTGCTTTCATCCTCCACTTAGGAAGAGAGGGCAGCACCACCCAATTCGAATTAATCCTATCTTTCCGTATCAAAAGCACGGACTGGGAAAGGGTTGCAGGAGCCCTGGGCAGCTGGATCAGGGCAGCTGAGAGGACGGACGCAGTGAATGCTTCGCGCTCTCGGGGGGGTCTGTAGCCCTGGGAGGAGCCCAGCAGCACCTGGGTGCCAGACGCGTGGCACCTCGGGGGTGCCACGGCCCCTCCAGCATCTCCGAGGACATGGAGCCCTTGCAGAAACCAGGCAAGGACACCAGAATCAGCGTCTCTTGGCCGCGGGTCCAACCTGTGCCTGTGCTGGACAAGTGGTTCCCACCACTTCTGTCCTCTGCGTCTGCTTAGAGAGATGTTCTTTTCTTTAAAGGCATCCAGGCTCCTCCTTTTCATATTAACCAAGCTGATGATCTGAAAGCTCTCACCCCTCCGCAGGCTGTGAAAGCCGCACTCCTTCCAAAAATGCCTCAGAGCTGCACAACACCATCATCGGAAAAGGTAAAAAAACTCCCAAATAATTATTTATTGACTCCTAGCTTAAGAAAATGTTGTTTCCTCACTCTCTAACAGAGTAAAAGGAGATCAGGTGCTAATGCTATTTCTCCCACTCTTCAGTCAATAACTTCAGCGATAATCCAGCCTTGCTTACCCCAGCCCACGCACCCAGCCTCATTTCTCAGAGCTTTTGATGAGTCTGGGAGAATAAAAGGACGCTGAACTACACCAACCGTATTATACGCAAGCGATGTGACAAATGCCACAAGCCCGCACGCGCCCAGCTGCTCGCTCAGCCAATGCCTCAGCCGTGGCTTCCACTTTCCGCGAGTGCCGTATCGCACCTGGCGAAAGGCCGTTCCCCGTTCTCGGAGCAGATGTCTAATCGGAGGCAACGGCTCTGCTGTTACGATAAGCAGCACGGCAGTGCCGCGGGCAGCATCCCCCCACGCCCCGCGGTGGCAACACGTCAGCGCACCCAGCCCACAGCCGCGGCAGGGCTCCCCGTGCTTGGCCTCAGCAAAGTTTTGCTTAAGAGAAATCCTGAGCCCGGTGAGAGGGCGACGCCTGACTCTGCCACCCGGTTTTAGAGCAGCTCCCGCGGGGGTGGCGGAAGAGCACGGCCAGGCTGGCGAGGAGGCTCAGCATCGCTAAATGCCAGTCTTGTTCCCGGTTCACTCCTCCATCTCATTTTCAAGCCTTTCGCTTTACAGCAGGCTCTTGACTCGCAGTGGCATTTACAGCTCTCCCCAGCGCCACGTCCCCATTACACGTACGTTTATTTTGGCAGCCTCGGATAACCAGCTGTAGGATTCACCAGCTTCCTCCTTGGTAACACAGGGCCCACGGGGGATGGCGGGGAGAAACTCCCCTCTTTCCCCACTGCAAAGCTTATCTCTGGGGATCTGTCAGGGAGATCGCTGGGGCGGACGTCGAAGCCAATAATTAATAAGCCATCCCAATAACGGAGACTTTCTGAAACTGTGAGCTCTGAGTTTGGAAGGTCTCAGAAGGCTCCCAGGCTGCGCCGAAGGCACGGCAATGCCAAGGATGCTGCGGATGCTCAGCACCTGTCAGACCGGTACCCGCTCCGGCCCCGCAGCCGTTGGCCAGCCCCGCTGCCAGGGCTTGGCCACGGCACCTGGTGGTGGCCCGGCTGCCAGCTGAGGCACCCAAACCCAAGGCAGAACGGCTCTTCGTTAGCCTCATCGTCATCATCTCCCCTGATGAGCATTCACACTGGCTCTGTCACCGCGTTATCACCACACCGATAGCCACAATACCACCACGGTCAGACTTCACAGCACCCTCTAATGAAAAGTCCGTGACCACCGAAGCATCACTGCAGCAGTTTTGGTTTACAGAAAGCCACATCCACACCCCCCCATCCTTATTAATATGATTAATAATTAGGGAAAAAATGCACCTCAGCTTAGGGTAAAATAAATATATGACTAAAAGACAGCTCTAATAAACCTGGACAGAATTTATGATTTTGTCAGACATCGCTTTGCGAGAGATAATGTTGCACAGTAATGCTGATTTGCTGCACGAGAACCATATAATTTATCCTGTCAGTGAACATAAGAAATCTTACCTATGCAGGGGATGACTGATGGTCTCATGAAAACTGGCAGGGAAGCAAATAAAATAATTTTGTCCGTTAAAAAATATCTAATTATCATGTCCTTGTTTATGACAACGCGCAAGGGCAAGGACTGTGTCAATACCTACAACACCCATTTCTGGTTTGTGCTGAAACTTTCTTTTCATTTCAAAGTTCTAGAATTTTTAAAGGTAATAATTATAGCTGTTAGTTCTTTGCTATGATGTAAGCTCTTCTTCACAAGAACAGCTCAGATACCTGAACTGACACAGCTTGCCTCAGCCAGATCTGCCGGTAACTCGCCCGTGTAAAAAACCACAAGCTCAGGTCAGCTCAAAATGATCAAAAATCCATGAAACAGCCCGTGCCTGAGCTGGGACGGGCGGGCGGGCTTTGGGCCGTGTTCTTCCACGTGCCTGTACGAGCACCGGCACGCGCGGACACGGGCGTTGGGCTGTTCCCATCACACGTCTCAGTGGCTCCTGAAAGGCTTCCGAACACTGCCTGGTTTTGCGCATCTGCGTGTCTGTCCTGCTCCCCCGGCAGCAACCAGGCACCCACCCCTCCGCGCCCTGCAGAAACCACGACGCTCTCAGTAATTAAAGCTCCCTCTGGCAGATGAGGATACGAAGCAGAGGGAGACGAAGCTCGGCCGGGGGGAGCGCGATCCCCGGCTCCCAGGGCTTCCCCGCCGCCGTCCTCGAGGGCTGCCCTTGGTGCCGAACACCGTGTAGGGCACGGTTGAGCCGCCAGGAGCGGGGAGGCAGCACGACGTTGGCGGACGCTCTCGGAGGAAACGCGCCGCAGCAGGTCCCGATGCTGCGCCCGCCAACCCCGCGGGCAGCGGCCCCCGCTGCAGGCAGCACGTTCTGCTTTCTGTCCTTCGCGCTGCTGCTCGCGCCCACAAAAGCACAGTTGGCCTCTGCAGGACGTTCTGCAAAGCGTTATTCCGGCACGTACGGGCGACGGCATTAGGTTTTACGGCTGGTAAGGGTTGCTGCCTGCACCCAGCTCTCGGGGCTGGAGGAGGAGCGGGCAGACGATGCCGCAGAAACCAGCTCAGAGAAGTACCTGCTGCTCCGGCGCTCCCACAGCCGCAGCGTCGCCCATGCAGAATGCCTCTTTTCCTCTTCCTTGGCGGTTAAAACAGAGAGCTAATTAACATTTTTTCCCTGAGAAAAACTGGTCCCAGCTGAAAGCAACCTCTTCCACAAAAAAAAAAAATCCAAAACCAAACCACTTTGGATTAAAGCCCGAGAGCTTTGATGGAAATTAGCATTTTCTTTTGCTTTTGGATTTTTTGAAAAAAGCGTATCTGTAATTTGATATTCCTCTCCCTAATTTTCCCCTTTGTTTATTACTGAAGGAATACATCGCAATGAATATGGTTAGAGGGAGATAAAGGAGGGTTCCCATCGCATTTTTCTTTTTCTCTGCAAATTTAGAAGTTACTGAGTAGGAGAAAAAAGCAGGAGAAAGCATTTATTCATTTGACGTTATACCGTGGCAAGAGAGGGAAATCATCATCAACAAAATCCTGACAAATCTTAAAATAAAACCGCTATTTCTTTTTTAACTTGCTGAAATGGGAACAATTTTTAAACTACAAGTGTTTTTCCATGCACCGATGTTTCTATCTTGCAGCTAGCGCTACGCAGCCGCGGCAGGCGCCTCGTGCAGCTAAACCCACCGAGCGCCAGCCGATCCAAACCTCCGGCGACTCCTGCTATTTTGGCGTAAACCTGGCAGTAGACCCTGAACGCCGCGGCACTTCCCACCTGCGCTTATCCTGCCCTTCCGCACATCCGGACGCGACGGCGCGTCTCTCCCGGGGCTGGCGGTGCTGGTCCGGCACCACCGCACCGCCCCAGCCACCGTGAACCCCCCCCACCGACACGCCGTCCCTGGGCTTCTCTGCGTCCCTCTTCCCCGCTCCTCTCCCCACTGTCCTCCTTTTAACTCAGGCCTGATGCAGACATATTATCGCCCTACGTCAAGACGTGGCACCGCCAGTACGGCGCGGCTGATCCACGCACGAGGATTGTCGGGGCTGCGGCGGGGACTGCCCGGTGCTGGCTTTGCGCGGTGGGAATTTGGGGGGGTCCCAGAATACCTTCACGCAAGAGGAGAAGTAAACAGAAACGGAGAAGTCAAAAAGCGACGACAAGAGCTATAAAAATCACTGTTCGCTGAAATCCTGGGAAGAGAAACAGAAAACACTCTTACGTCTTAAAAGTCACTGCAGCTAAGAGCTCGAAAGGTCACAGGTTTTGCATTCTTCTTGCTGCTGGAAGGTCTGCTAATCGCTGTTAAAGCAGGGCTCAGCGGTGAGGAACGGTTTCAGCGGCAGGGCTCGTTCCTCGCCGCAAAGAGCGGAGCTAGGTTAATAACACCTTATTTTGCAGAAAATTCCACTTCACTGGAGCATGTGTGAAAAGGACTTTGATTTGAATGAGGATTGATATCAGTCCTGCAAAGCAGGGCAACTAGAACAGCAACAAACCGAAGCATTTATAACCAAACTACCGAGCTGTGTGCTAAACTGTAAACTTGCATCACCCAGGCTGATTAGTTTGCAATAATCTGAGAAAAAGGGTTGTGCTTCTCTGCCCAGCAGAGATACAGTGTCAGGTCGTAAAGCCTTCCTGGAGCCCGGGCTGCATGCGTGGGCTAACTGGCATACTTACACCCGATAAATTGCCAACAGCAACCGTTGCTCAGAGCGGAGCTGCCTCCGCGAGCCAGGGGAATGTCCTCGCCCCGGGGTGAAGCGGTGGCCAGGGCCCCGAGACCGCAGCGGGACGAGCCCCCGATCCCTGCGCGGCAGAAGCTCCCGGCTGGCCGGCCCAGGGGCTGCGATGGGCCACCCCAGACAGCCTCTGGCACGCCGCGCACCCGCCAGCCAAGCCACCTGCCGCTCCGTTGCACGGCCACAGCGGTGTCGGACCAGAGCTGGACAACCTGGGGAGAAGCAGGTTCTCTCCCAGCCAGGGATGTGCGAGGGATGCCGCAGGCACGCTCCCAGCCCGGGGACGACCTGCACGAGCCGGCGGGGAGAGCAGATCCCGGGCTCGCATCGCCCCCGGGCTCCGGTGGGGGTTTTCTGCTCCGAACGAGGGCAGCGAGAAGCGCGGCCAAAGCAAGGCGCGATGATTGCCTCCAGACCGCTTTGCTGCCAGCGCTGCAAGGAGCTGCAGCGCTATTTTTAGAACACGCGTGTGCAGCTTTTTTGGCATCTATTTTCTCTGTGTTCCCTCTCTTACTCTCGTACCAAAGCAGAGAATGACACGAAGGCGCTTCCTTGTCCTCACCCGGCGGTGCCGACGCAGGATCAGGAGCGGCAGGTGCAGCGAGGTAAAATGCCAGGGAGAGAAATTGAAAATAATAAAGAAGGACGACGGCGCAACAAATAAAGGGGGTTAAATCGGAATAAAATCAGGTGACGTTTATGTAGAGCACCTTCTTGTCAGATTACTGGTTTAAAAAACTCACCCGTATCATCACACAGCTCAGTTTAGCTCCGCAATTAGGTAACGCTCAGGCAAACAACTCTCGTAATTCTGCACTATGCGTTCCAGAGTGAATCCTGTTGGGCTGCAGAAACGCTTTTGCATACAGCTGCGAGCGAAGACGTAGAAATACTTGTGGGGCTGGCGGGTGCCCAGGGTGGGCAGGAGCAGGCACGGGATGGGGTCTGGGCACAGCCCAGCACCCCTCTTCGCAGACCCATGCTCCCAGCCCGGTTACCTTCGTCCTGCAGAACAGTCCTCGGGGCCCAGCGCGTGCAAATTACCGAAGCGTCGCTTTACGGTTTGGTTACACCGTGGCAAGGCGAGGCTGTCGCAGCCCAGCCCAGCCCTGCCCAGGGCTGCTGCCGCCTCACCGGGCACAGCGTCCCTCCGTGGCATGGCCGCTGAGGACAGCCCCGGGGTTTGGCTCGTTGTCCTCAATCCCTGCCTGGGTACCGGTCTCGACACCCCTTCACAGGATAGTCCTGGGTGCTGCAGACCCCTGGGTTTTGAGAGTGGAGAATAATTTCTTGCTGTGATCGTGGCTATGTCCATGAGATAAAGACTGTGCCCAGCCCAGCACGCTCCTATTTGGACAGAAATCAATTCCCTAAAACACACATCTGCTTTATTGCTGTCTTCACTCCTAAAGCCTTCTGGCACCTGCTCTATTCGAAGCTCAGGGTACGAGACTTTCCAGGCAGGCCAGCTTTTCATTACATGTTTGCACAGTTTAATGAGGCCAGAGCCTAATCAATGCCTTCAAGCACCGCTATGATGCTGAAAATCATGATAATATGTGAGCAGTAACATCACCGTATCACCGCCGTGTGATTCGCAGCGAGGCATTCAGCGCTATTCTTCCCGGGAATCTCTGTGGAAAGTGCACTTTGTGAGTGATAAGGGCCATAACTTTGCTTCAGTTTTCCCCCCTTGCTGTTTTTGGCTCACGCCCTACGTGGTTCTTTGTGTCATTTTTATAGTGACTTATAATAGCCTCGGCCGAGTTAGCCGTGATTTACTTCTGAGAGAGACCAGCTCGCTTTTGTCTGCTTGGAGCTGAAGTAGAAATTTTCCTATTGTTGAGACTTGCATGGCACTTAGCTAAATAAAATCAGGCAAAAAAATTGAGGAAAAACACAGACATTCACTTTGTATTAAATAATTTTTTCTTCTTCAGAACACTATTACTACTCTCCATCCTTATGCTCCTACAGCGGCTATTCCGTATGGACTTGAAAACGCTGATGCACGTTCGATACCGCTCTGCCGAGGTATACGTCACCCCCGACAAACGAAAGACGCAATTCTGGCTGGACATCCCTTCACGCTTCGACACAAACACCGGTGACCCCAGCAGCTGTCCCAGCCCGCAGCCAGCCCTCGCCACGCCTGCTCCTCGCTGCCAGCACGGGCTGCCTGCTGCGGGGGTCCCACCCTGCCCGGGGCGCAGCGGGGCTCAGCACCACGGCGGGGAGCGTGGCCAGGCTCCGACATGGCGCTTGCCTCTGCGGCTGCGGAGCAGGAGAGGAGCTGCGCGGGTGCTCGCGTCCCCCTTTTTGCATTCACACGGCCAGGGATGCTCCCGGCGGGCCGGGCGCGCACCTGGGACCCACCAACGCCCTCCTCGGAGAACGCCGGGCAGGCAGCTGGAGTCCACACACCGTGAACACGGGGAAGGAAAACCCAATTAAAAGACAGCCACTGAGTCAGAGTTTCATAAATAAAAGCTCCATTTCCTCCTCCTGACCCGGCTGTGGGCCCCGGCTTAGCTGTGACCCCCCGAGGTGACGGCAAAGGAACATCTTCCTTTTACCTCTGTCTTGGGCTGTCAGTCTTCCCCTCATTAAAGCCAGAGCAATGTGTCAAAGGTGGCAGCTCCCTGCTACTAAATTCCAGCCCTCATAGCACACATTCCCCAAGCCGGCACTTGGTGTTCGTTAAGGTTCATTTTCAAAGTCGCTGAAGCCCTAGCTCTCAATAAAGTGCAAATGCCAAGCTTTTGCAAGAGAAGAGGGCAAGGTGGAGGAGATACCACCACCATACCCTCTTTAAAAATTGATAAAAATAAGATTAACAGATGCCTCTGGCTGCGAGACTCCATCGCTTGAGCATCGTGCCCGCACTCAGCACATCTCCATGGCAACTCGCTTATGTGGCCTGAATAGATGCGTTACGAAATTCGGGGTCTGCCTGGGCTTGTGGGGTCCTTCAGTCTGGTCAGACCTTGCACCCGTGACCATGGCAGCACCAAAGCGGGCAGGCGAGCCGGCTGCACGGCCTCGGGGAGCAGCGGCGGGAGCAGCTGCCTTCACTCTTGCTGGAATGACCCAAGCAAAGCAGAATCGCAGGCTCTGAAGCAGGGAGGTATCTCAGGGAGGCAGACCGGCTTTGTGGGTGGGACGGGGTGGGGGGCACCGTGACAAATCTGAGACAGAGACTGCAGTTCAGCGCCGGGTGAATGGGGCAGGACAGTCTGAAGCAGAGATGGGAGTCACTCCGGGCTCTGCTGCGGCACTCATCCAGCCTGCTGAGGAGCTGGCTGCAGCTCCGCAAGGCTCGCGGGAGAGCGGGCACAGCGGGGGCCCCGCCGCCCCACGGCCTTTATCTTCCAACACGTCCCACCAGAGCCAGGCTGACCGCTATTCTCCACCTGCATGCAGGGCAGCACGGATCCATTTGGGCAGAAACATTCTGCTTGGTGCCCTGTGTTCCGTTTGTAGTATTTCACCTCCTCCCACCTGTAGCTCCCGGCAGCTGGAGCAGCCCCCCAGCCCCCCCCATCACTTCACCCGACCTTTGGCCATGAGCAACCCTCGCTTTTGAGCCGCCTTTAACTCGCACCGGAAAACAACCGCGGTGCCGCACACGCGCGCAAGGCGAAGCTCTGCTGCCGAACGCACTGTCCCTGGCTTTGCCTGCGGCAGCCATCGCTCTCGACCCCATCTTTCTGAGAACGCTCTGACTACGTGCTCGTAGCACGTGCGCCGCAGCTACTCTTCGGAGCGATATTTAGGATCCAGCTACTGACGCAGGAATACTGGAAATCAGGTGAGCCAGCTAATTCTCGCGAAATTTCAAGCGAAAAAAGGAACAGAGCAAAGCCCTGGGAAAGCACCCCAAACTGCCCTCCCAGTTCCAACCAAGATTATTTACGTTGTCCCAGCCTTGTCCAGCACTGTTTTTCTTTGTGTAACATTCACCTTCGCTTAAACCGCCCTTACCCCCTTCTTGGAGGTTTTTAACTTTCTTCTGCTGACAAATGACATTCAGGAAAGCACGCGCTAATGGGCCAAGAGCCTTCATTTTGCCCATGAAAAGACCGGTTATTGACAACGACCAAAGAGCAGACCCGTAGCTGTGCAAGTTCAGTTAATTCTGTTACGCAGACGAACATCGATTTGTTGTCGCAAAGCATTTGTTAACCAAAAGCCATTTCCAGCGGAAAAGGGAAGGGCGGAAAAACCCTGCTGAAGTTTAAAGTTCTTGCAAATTAGACAAACTTTGTTTTACAACCAAGGAAGGACGTGTCTTCCGGCGGCGAGAAGGCCGCTGCCAAAACCTGCTGATGTCGGTGCCTTCCCCGCCCGGGTCACGATGCACCTTTCAGTAAACACGAGCGTATCTGAAACAGCACTCTCACACCAGGTGGTGTTCTTTTCTCTCTGTGCAAAAATCGTCACCAGTGGCTGCCTGTCCACCCAGGTCCTGCCTGGCGGCTGCTGTGATGGCACTGGCCGTCCCAGCAGCACCGACGGTCCGCTGGGAACAATTCCTCTGAATGCACTCTCCCCTTCCCAACAGCGTGCATCGCTCGGTGACTGAACGGCCGGGCAAAGCTGCTTCTTTCAAGCCAAGAACTCAGGAGACTGCCCGTGGCCCAACAGCCACCTCCTGCAGACCGGCCAGAAGGTCCAAGCAACACGAGCAGCTCTCGGTGGCTAGGCGAGGGGAGCAGAGCCCACCCGCAGGGACGGCGACCGCGCAGGGACCGTCCTCGGGAGTGGAGGGGAGCGCTTCCTCCCGCCCAGCCCCACGTGCCCCTGTGCTCCGTGGAGAAGTTAGGTTTGCTTTTAAGTTACATTTACTTAAATGTAAAATCCTCAGCTTAAATTGCAGCAGGTTTTGTGATATTTAATATCCAAAGCTAGGAAAGGTCATGTCTGTCTGAAAATAAAATGAGGTTTAATCTGGAGATTGTGTGTGGCAGGTTTTTTATGAAAATCTGGTTTAGAAATAGATCTTAAATCCATAAGGTCAACAAGAGGAACGTTTTTCTTTCTCAGAGACTTATCGTTTCCGTATCTCAGCGGAACAGAGGATATTTTGGAGACGAGGAAAACGAAACCCTGTGTCTCCCTTCTGTCCATTTCTGCACCCGCACCCAGAAGTGCCTTCTTCAACACCCACCCGTCACGCTGCTGTTCTCCTGTTTATTAGAGCAGTTGCGTTCAAGGTGTATCAAACAAGGCACCTTTGCTGTGTTCCTCCAGCGTTTTAACACTATTCTTCTTTACGTTAAAGTTCACGACAGCTGCTGTTTCAGCGACCCTGCTGTACAGCCTTACAGAAGCCGCACTAGCTGAGCCCGAGAACTTCACCGTTCCCAATACAAACGTCGTTTTGTACCCTGTGCTGTGGAGAACGCGGCACTGAGCTGCGCGAGAACGAGACTTTCTCTTTTAACTGAAAAAGTTCCTGAACAGGAACAGAAGCCCAAAGGCTGGCAAGCCGGGCAGCCGTGGGTCACCTCACCCTGGAATAACACGTTTGAAACGTGCAAGCCCAAAGCGAGCGCGTGCAGCCCCTGTTCCGGCGGCAGCCGGGCACCCCCCCGCACCGTTCTGCAGGGGCTCTTCTCCTCCGGCACAGCCAAGGCAGAGGGACTCGATCCCTCTGCAGCACCGGCCGGCCAAGCCACGTTTTAGCTCATCCTCCTGCACCGAATCTCCCTGCAGCCTTCTCAGAAGTTGTCAGAAGTCAGTGCTTGGCTGCGAACACAGGACCCCTCCCAAACAGTTGCCTCCAGGGCACTCGGTGTCCCATCCTGGCAGCTCCGGGGTGGCCACGGCAGCAACGTCCATGAAGGACAAATCTACCAGTCCCCAGTTAAACTCTGCTGAGGTGAAGGGGATTTTTCCTGGGATGCGGCTGCAAGAGAAGCCCAGAGGAGCCCGACTGCCCGCGCCCACGCCACAACGCTCTGCGAAGACCAGGCTCAGCACGCTACCTCCTGGCAACGCCGCAGCCACCAAAGCCCTGTGCTGGGTTGTGCTTGCAGGAACAACCTCCTCTTTGCAATGGGACGGCATGTTTATTCCTCGGATAGAAGCGGGGAAGGTACCACAAAATAATCTTAAGAGTATCCTAACAGATTTTTTTTTCTAAAAACCCAAATGCTTAGCTTCGTTCTTTGTCCAGCTGATCACATATTCTGGACATAGCCATGGCGTGAAACGTGCTTTCATAGCTCTGCTTCTAGGTCCGGGCTCCTCTGACTGCACGTGAGCTGAATTCCCTTGCAAACCCTTCTTGCCTTGCAGACTAATGGAGAGCTCCATATATTTAATCATTCATGTACTTAGCATTAGAGCCAGGGAATCACACGTAACGCGAGGCTAAATTATACAGCAGCGTGATAGCTGCCTACTTGTGCATGCAGCACTTGAGTAATTGTACAGTGCAAGATCAGATGCCAACCCCTGTTATGCTGCCGAGGAGTTGTGTCACGCTTAAACATCATTACTCTGTTATCCTTGCATTTGCTCTGAGCAGACGTACGTCTGTTCGTTTGCTTGACCTGTTTTATCTTACACAGGCACGCCAAGCTGAAACGCGACCTAAGGAAACGCGCGGAGACGAGCGTGCAGCTCTCCCTCTGTCAGATGTATCTCACCAGCCCGAGCGGCTGCCCTCAGCCAGCCGGGCACCCGGAGCACCGCGACAGCATCGGTGCTGGCGTCCGCCTCGCCTGCCCCAGCCTGGGGGTCCCTGGGCTGCCGCGTTCCCCCAGGGCATCGGCTCCAGCGGCTGAGCTGAGCCATCGGTTGTTCCAACATCTTGGTGCATGTGCAGTCTCGGACTCATGCAAAAGCACTTGGGAAAAAAAAACCCCACACTGACCAAACTTGTTGATCGGCATCAATTTCTGGAGATGCAGTCTATTCTGTCTTCACAGAGCGCCACCCTGCAGCCAGCGCCCCTTTGAACGGCGACGCGTAGGTATGTACATCTGCTCAAGTGAGTGAGCCTTTTACGAAACCTTTTACCGGTATTTCTGTCGTTCTGTTTGATCTTGTTAAGAATCAAGGACAGCAATTACATCCTTAATCTTGTTCTAGAAAACTGTAGCTACAGATAAAACCGCCACGGTAACATACGCTACGGCACGAACGCAAAACAAAGGCGTAAAAGCGACGTGGATCTTTGATGCCTGACTTCAGACACCTCGAAAGGAGCTTCAGAACTCCCCAAAATTTCAGATCGCTCCAAGACAGCTCGAGTGCAAGCTGCAGACTCGCAGCCTTTTTTATCTGGCAGTTGTGTACCAAGAAGAGAAAGTATCAGCAAGGCCTAAAGATAAGGTTTCCTTCCAATTCTAGATACATTTACTGATACGACCGCAGATCTGTGAGATTTCAAGGGCCCAAAGGGGAAGCAAAACAGAAGAAAAGAAAAAGCCAAGAAAGGAATTTCAGCTTTATAAACACGGGGAAGAGACGAAACTCAAGGAGCTATGTGCAAAGCATTTCTTTTGCTGAAAAAAAATATTTTTTTCACTTTGGGTGAAATCCAGCACAGTGGAAGCGCTAGCTATGACTTAAAAATATCATTTTAGCTCCACGAGCCTATTCCAGTCCCCCAGCAGAACTTGCGTGGCATCTATACCTTGTGTTGGCTTTTTGTGCTTGCGTGACGTCACTCGCGATAGAGCCCCAGCGCAGGAGCCCGGGCGAGCAGCGCAGATTTACTTCTCACCAAGCATCTAAATCCTTGCAAATATATCTGCTCTAGAACAAGAATTACTGCAAAACAGAAATCCATCGTTCCAGGTCACTCCAGACGCCCGGCGTCCCCGGCACAGGAACAGCGTGTACCAAGGAGCCCTCAACTGCGGCGGGTGGGAAGCCCAGCCCAGGAGACGCTCGCCCGGGGTGATGGCAGCACAGGCACGGCTCCAGGCAAGGCATGCTTTGTCCAGAGCAGCGCTGCGCGGTGAGGCGCTGAGTCAACAAACCGCGGCCCTTGGGGCAGCCTTGGCTGCCACATCCCCTGTCCGTGCCGGATTTACAGAGGTGGCAGAAAGCAACGCTTTGTCTGTTTACAGTGCAGAGAAGGCAGGGATAGGCGTCTCCCTTAAAAAAACCAGAACAAATGCAAACAGTTTAAACCCATTCCTGTAATGAAAGCGATCATGCATAACTCAGGGATAGTGGAGACTACGTGGAGATGTTAAAACCCCAACGCCCTCAGCCCTTAAATCTCAGAAATAGCCAAGTGGCTGCTTTCCGTCCAGGAGCCGTCAGCTGGAAAGCCTCTGTCGTGGGGAGCCGGGGCCAGCCGACACGTGCGGATGCAATCCGGGAAGAGCCTTGGACACCTGAGGGACTTCAGCATCTCCCTCATCAGCCCGGTGTCCCCAGGGCTGCGGGGACTCGGGCCACACCCAGCTCAGCTAACACATTTCCACCCTGTCTCCAGCGTGCCCAGCCAAGCACCTGCTTCGTCCCTCGGGCCCCTGTGCCCCGTCGCTGCCCTGCGTGTCCCCGCTCCTGGTTCCGCAGGGCCAAGGATGGACGGCGGGAGGACCCCCCATCACGCGGCAAAGTCGAGCACGCTGGGAAAGCATTAAAACCGGTGTTTGGAGACAAAATGTGACACCTGGATATTACACGATGTAATGGAATCAGCCAAGTGGTAAATGTAGCTTTTAAATAGGTTCTGTGCTCCCCATTAGCTTGTCTGACGCTGATTAGTTCTGACGGGGAAAGGGCTGGTCAGCAGCTTTTCCCGGCGAGGCTGCTCCTGTGCCCGGTGCTGGGGATGCCTGCGGGACCCGCAGCTCGCCGGGATGGCCGAGGAGCCGAGCGGGATGCGCCTGCTCCCCACTGCAGCGTCCGGGGCACCTCTGGGGCGTCTCTCCTTGAGCCACGAAAAGGCCAGGGGGCTGAGCCGTGGCTGGGGAGAGCTCGCCCAGGCAACTGGAGCACCGCATGCCCCAGAGCTGGCCCGGGCCACGGCAGGTCCGGATGGCGGCGCCTGCCCGCAGCTACGGCGTGTGGCAGCAGCTGGCAANTCCCCACTGCAGCGTCCGGGGCACCTCTGGGGCGTCTCTCCTTGAGCCACGAAAAGGCCAGGGGGCTGAGCCGTGGCTGGGGAGAGCTCGCCCAGGCAACTGGAGCACCGCATGCCCCAGAGCTGGCCCGGGCCACGGCAGGTCCGGATGGCGGCGCCTGCCCGGAGCTACGGCGCGTGGCAGCAGCTGGCAAGCGAACGCAGCGAGTGCCGGGGCCTGGTGAGGGTCACGCGTGGGGTCTCGCCCCTCACCGTGGCTCTGGGCCTCCCACCCAGCAACACCCAGGGGACGCACAGAGCGGCGGTGACGGCTGGGGACGCGCAGGGACCGGTGGGTTCATATCCCTGGGGCAGCCGCCTCTGCTCTGAGTGACTCACTGCCGCGCTCCACCAGCCTTGGTAACATGGACCGGAGACAGAAACCTGTCTGCTGGGTACCCTGGGCCCATCTGTTCTCCTCAAAAAAAAAAAAATTAAAAAATTATACATTCTGGAAAGATCATCTGTATAACTACTTTCTCCTTAACAATCTGGGTTTATGTGGGTTTTTTTAACACCTCTGTGCTTTCTGCATTTCATACTGATCCAGTGCATTCTCCCCTCCTCCTCCTCCTCCTCCTCCTCCAGGAGGGATCAGTCAGTCCCAAAACTCAAAGCTCTGCAATTCAGGACGAGAAAAAGGACGCAGGGGTCTTCTGCTGTTTGTTCCACTACCGGCAGCACGTACGAGCACTGTCACAGGTTTATGCAGCGCTGTTACTCTGCATTTTACTCAGCCAGATGAGGTTTGTGAAAAGGTTTTATCTTCATTCACAGTTTCTAATAAGAACAGAGCTAAGGTTTCCTCGTTGCTTTGCTTTTCACTATGAGCTTTCCAGCACTTAACAGATTTCCAGAGCTACGCAGCAACTGCCTTTATTCTTTTCACTTGCAGTTAGCGCTCTCATGTTTTCCCAGGATAAAGCTTATTAAAAATGCATAGAGAACAGAGGCTTATGTAGAAAAAAAAAATGCTAAGAAAAAAATCTAGTTAATTAGAATTTGGAGAGAGTTGTACTATCACAGGTTTAAAATCCAAACCAGATTTCCAAACCCAAGCTGGTTAGATTTGCCTTGGCCCAAAACTTGTTTTTAGGAGAAGTGTTTAATGAAAGCGTTAAAGGAAACATCAAGTCTGAGTTTCTTAAAATTCTGCAGTAAAGATGTTAGAAGTGAAAAAGCCATTTTGACTCAACACGTCTAACTTCCAGCCTAAACGATCTCCGGGGACATCTTTTCCTTACTTCTCATTTTCCATTTGCAGCGCACGGGCAGCTGTCTCACTCCTTGTCCTGCGGCCGTGGGGACAGGGCACGAAACCCTTCCCGGCTCCCATCAGAAACCTTTCCGCTTTGAGTTTCCGTCAGCACCCGCGCCTGGGCTCACCTGCCAGGCACCCATCGGCACGAGCGGTGCCGGCAGTGCCCGCGCTGGCAGCCCGGCCCCCGCACGCCCGCCGCCGCCTTTGCCGGCGTCAGTAGCCGGGTTTGTGGGTGTTCCAGCCCCTCCATCATCGGATTTCCTTCCCTGGAAATCCGAATACCCGAGTGACAGTAACATCAAGCTGCATTGTTATTTCCTTTTCTCAATAAACAGCCCACGGTTTCTCAGTAAGATTAAGTAAAAGCCAGTATTGTAGTTGTATGTAAGATCTCACGTAAGAACCATAAAAATTCACAGACTTATTTCCTTTTAAAATGAGAACATTTATTCAAAGTAGGTAAAAGCACCCTCTTTGCCTAGCACGATGCTGAGAAAAGAATATTGCTTTTTTACTAGAATAACTCCTGCTATTTATGCAAACGCTGATGTATTACTGATACGCTGGGAATTTTCATCGTCTGTTTATGAACTTGCAAGCCTAAGACCTTTCCCATTCAATCTAATAAGAAGTACTGCCATACGAGTGTGTACTGGATTCTGAACCAGTTACCAAAACAACAGCTCAGAGAACTAATTAGAGCCTTCGTTAGGTAGCAAACATTACGCCACAGCTCAAACAGCGACGGGCTTCCACCAAGACGGCGCCCAGCCTCCAGCGCCACCGATGCGGACACCACGCACGCCCGACCCAGCAACATCGGGTTCCCTTTGAAACGTCTGGCTGGAGCGAAGCGCTTGCGCAAGCGCGTGTGCTTGAGACACTTGAAAAGCATAGAATAAATACCAACTAGTCCATCAGTTTTAGTTTTATTCTATAAAATACCCCTAGCAAAGCTCTGCAAACACACACACAAAAAAGATTTAATAAACGCACTACACTTTTTAACCCTTGCTTACATAAAGAACATAAAATAACGCACGGTACTTTCCAAAGTTACTCCTGAGCACCGAGAACTTTTGTGCTGATGTTACTCAACCAGAGCACCGTCGCGCAGAGACCGAGCCCTGATGCTACCGGTGCTGGTACCCGCACCCCCAGCGCAGCGTGCCTCAGCAGTGCCGTTTCTATAGGGANAAAGTTACTCCTGAGCACCGAGAACTTTTGTGCTGATGTTACTCAACCAGAGCACCGTCGCGCAGAGACCGAGCCCTGATGCTACCGGTGCTGGTACCCGCACCCCCAGCGCAGCGTGCCTCAGCAGTGACGTTTCTATAGGGACCCTCTTTACTGCTGTTTGAAGTGTAGTTGTTTCCCTTATGTCCTGCGTCAGAGTTTCAAGCGCAGCTAAGTGTTCCCTCGGATTTATCCCATTTCTGCACCATAATCCCTATTCCCAGTGCACTTAGCAACACTCTGAGAGTTAGGGAGCATAAGCCGCAGCATACTCACCATAGTAAGTTTTTTTACGGGAATATTTGGATCGGCTTCTAATATTCTGAAGTGCCAGTTAGAGAGAGCTGCTGAAGCACAGCCTGAATGTGCCAACACAGCAAATCCTAAGTGTTGCTTATAAAAGTCAGGAACGCAACGTGGATGCAAGGAACCCTGGTTTTAGCTCAACTGCTCTGTTCCTTCCAGCGTCTCGTGGAAACCCGAGCCCAAGTTTTAACGCGATTGCTCCAGCAGCTCGTAGCGCTGCACAAAAGAGATCAGGAGGACTTTTCTAGGCAGCGTGGCAGCCAGGGAACAACGGCAGCCAGGGGAACGAGACCAAAATCCTTCTTTACAGGCTCTAATGAAATTGCCTTAAGGGTCCTAGGCGATCAATAAAACATCACTGCAGATGTACCTAAGCCGGAGCCTCCTTTGCCTTCGCTTTGCATTTCAGGTAATATTCCCTGACGAGCGCTCTAGCCAGTGCACTGCTGCTGCGGATTTCTGGCTGTGCTCGGCCTCACGCCGCTGTGATCCTCCCCGCACTTGCTCTGCCTTGTTGGTTTGGGTTGGTTTTTTTCTTCCCCGGAGCCTACACAAGCTCTTTTAAGCATCCCTTAAAAATAAAATGCCAGAGATGCAGATGTATTTGCGATGGTTCTGGGCTGTGTCCCGAGGGCGTCAGAAGTGACTGTGCAAATTTAGCCACGTGCGTCGCCCCGTATCACACGGCCTGGCTCAGCACCAGGCACCTGAAGCCCCGAGAGCATCCCCCCGCCCGCCGCAGGTGCGAGGAGGCTGACAAGCCCCAACGAGCACACACAATCAACGCACACATGAAAAAACAGCAGATGCCAAGAGTGAATTATTAACTAGGGAGCCCTTTTATCGTGATCACTTTCTTCCGGTCAAATAATAAATAAAATGCTCTCTGGCCTGTGGTCCTGTGGGCGTTTTGGAAGCCTGGGAGCATCGCTTCTGCCTTGAACCCGTAGGTCCGAGCTGCCCTGGGGCTGTCCACCAATGTGCCAGCGCAGGGCCGTGGGGCTTGGCTGCGTGCCGCCTCTGCTCTTCCAAATCGATCTGCTCCTCCGCTGCTTTGCCACTGGCTCCTCTCCCTCGCTGCCCTGCTGAGGAGACATTGCCAGACATCGCTCCTTGTGTACAGCTGGCAACAGCCAAGTCCCTGATCTACCTCTGCTGCTCTTCCTGTTGTCAATCGAGAGAGAAATAAGCTAAATAAGCAAGAGCGGTACCCAGCGTGACGGTCACAGTTCCTACCGGAGGGTGCTGTGGGCACGTCCCCTCCCCGGGGGCACGGGAGGGAGCGGCGGCCAGAGCAGCGCCGGTGTTTGGGAGGAGCTTGCTTGGACACGAAGACTGCTGCGACGGAAGGGCTGGAGGTCTCTGGTGCGGAGACGTCCTGTGTTACCCCGGGGGGGGAAACCCTGCAGCCGAGTGCCCTGCCTGGGAGGCAGCAGTGCTCTCGGCCCGGGTGCTCCTCTGCCGATGCCCCTTGCTGCCCTCAAACGGGAAGCGTTTGTATCCAGAGAACCTCCCCGCCAAGCGTCCTGCCCCCAGCTCCATCGGGAACTGTCTCAGAGCAGAGGGAGTAATTATTCCTCCCTTCAAACACGCATTTTATCTCCCTCACCCTTGCCGTGCAAAAGCGTCCGGGGAGCCCAGCACAGACATCTTCAAAACCCAGAGTTTCTGCTTCAGCTCTTCCACCCACGGCTGGATGCGAACAAACCCCCGGGACTGGGACGCGAGTTCCCGCGCTGCCCGCCCAGCCCGCGGCCGGCAGGGACACATGGCACCGCGCCGAAGGGCGCAAGGAGCACAGATGAAACGGAACCGCTGGCCCGTGGTTTCGTTTGACCTCGCACAGGACGAGCAAAGCGCAGTGCAGTAACAGCGCAAGGGAACGGGGCTGGCAGGACGCCTCTCCGGAGCCGGGGCGCCGCGCCGGTTATTTTCACAAAGAGAAGTCGTGAAAGCTGTCGCGGACCTAGGTTTGATTATTATACTTGACACGGGGAAGTACCGGGGTGCCTCATCACACACGGCGAGCACAGGCTGCTCCTACCTGCACCCTGCCAGGCCAGGACCGCCACCGCCCCGCGAGGGAGAGGGCACGGCGGGGGCGAAGGCACCCGCAGCCAGAGCCGAGCCCACCCCTCTGCTCCTGGCACATAAAAAGGCGATTTGGGGTTCAAACAGCTCTGCCTTTGAACAAAACCCGTGGCTCCAGCCCAGCTGCCAAATCCCAGTCTTTCTTCGAGGAAAAAAACCCACCAACCGATTCTCTGCTTTTACAAAATTCTCCCTTCCTAACATGTTTATATTAACCACAAATTGGCTGATTTCCTGTAATATGACAGCAGTCACATTAATGTGGCACATTTGGCTGAGACTTTCTGCTCTTAAAATCTGGAATTGAAAAGTTCTGGTTCCCACAGCAACCACAGGTAGCAATTATCCTGGTTCTGCAAATTTCTAGAACAGAAGGAATATTTGCTTTCTGCAGCCCTCTTCTAAATGCACAGCAAAGGATGTGTCTCTGTGCATCAAAATGATTTTATTTCCCTTTTTCTGTGTTTGTATCTCCATTTGCACCCCAGAACTCTTTTCCGTATCAACGTTTTTGGACAGTTTTTTGTACCTGCTACAGAATATAGAACCTCCTAAAACACATCACGCTTAATTTATTTCCATTTAGCTCTAGTCTTCGCAACAAATACAATTCATTGCGCTTGCTGCATCACGTTTTCCCTCTGTATATCACACGTAATGAATATCACTACAATAAAACTCATAGTTTGTGACACTCCTTATTAACACCAGCTTCTCACGGAAAAGAAAGATTACTGCAGCCATTAGGAATTTATACAGATCTTGATTTTCCTATTAGGAGACATGCCGTGATGCACACTGCTTGCAGAACCGAAAGCATTCCAGCCTGCTGACGGAGCGAGCACCGAGGGGAGAAGCCCACGAGCACAGACCCACGTATGCGCCTTTCCCGCGCGCTGGAACGAGCGGCCAGCGGGATTTTCAGCACATTAACGCACTCTAAATGCCACGCTCTCAGTAAAGCGAGAGGAGGACAAGCGTGGTGTTTCTATCAGAAATTTTTAAGAACTTGCATGGCTCCCCGAACCACCCCCCCGCCCCATATTACTGTGATTAACAGACCAGTGGTTTGCTAGGGGTTTAGTGCTTGGGTTTTTCTTTAATTAGCCAAGCTCTTCTAATTAGTAGCCCTTTATCTCCAGGACCCAGTCTCCTGAATGCAGATCAGTTCTAGGAAACGCTGAGTAGAAACCATGCTGCTGCCTGGCCCCGTTTGGAAGATGCTCTGGTGAAGTTCAGTAGCGTTGCAATTGCCTGGAAAACACTCTTACTGTCGCTTCCAACTTAAAATGCAGTTACATGCTCGCTCTGTCACTGCAAATTGCTTTTGGTTCCCTCCCTACCCTTCCCAAATTACTGTCTAAATTACAAAGATTGAAGCCTGCTTTCTTATCTATGTTTGCTTTATTTTTTACTACTGGGAGCATAAGCTTGCCAGGGCTTCGTTAGCAGCCCCGTTAAACCCGTTTGCATCCGTCCGGGTCCGGCTCGCGGCGCGTTGGCGTTACACAGTCCTAGCGCCGCCGCCTTCCAGACCCTGACCCAAGCGCTCGGCTCA
Source organism: Steatornis caripensis (assembly GCA_013398225.1). Taxonomy (NCBI): domain Eukaryota; kingdom Metazoa; phylum Chordata; class Aves; order Caprimulgiformes; family Steatornithidae; genus Steatornis; species Steatornis caripensis. Next base: position 36,275 of record VZSC01007369.1, on the reverse strand, counting down.
GCTCTTCCTCCACGACGCTTGGCTTGGTGGAGAGCAGGAATAATTACTGTCTACAGCTCAGCAGCCTGCCTATGTTTAATGTGTATTAGTGTTGCAAACGGTTCTGATCGCTGTAGAACATTCATTATGTACTCGTCCTCTTAGCGCCAAGATGCAGCACTTCATTTAAATTTTTGCTGTCAGATCTGATTAAAAATTAAGTTGAACACAGTTGTAGGAAAACTAAATTAACATTCTTTTTGAGTAATACCATATAATTTAATGCAATAATTAATACAATTGAGTCATGCAACTACTAATATATGTCTAGTGGAGCCTAGGGTGGGAGCAGGCAGGAACACGGCGCTGATTTGACGCTCTGAAGAAGCTCGGGCAAAGGTACAGGCACAAACAAAGGAGCGCTTTGTCACTTCAGCACCCCAGATTAGAGGAAAATAAATAGGATATTGGAGTTCTACAGAGCTGTTTCAAGGAGACAGTTCTCGTTGGGCACTGCCTCCTTGCAAGGCGGGGGCAGAAATTTCCATCCTTACTTTTATTTTAGGATTTTTGGAGAACATTCCCGGAGCCAGCCAAACACCACTCGTGCCCGAGGATTCCTTACGGCCCAACGCCAACAGACATAACCTTGCTCATCCTTCCCGTGCCGCACACGCTCCCTCTGACAGACCACGCATCCCCTGGCAGAAGACTTATGTCATCCTGAGGGACGAGCAGAAAGCCGTTTGCTCCCCCTCATCCTCAGCAAACACCCCCCCAGACTGCACGCCGCAGAGATTCAACACCAAACGGCAGCGAAGCACAATCTCNGCTCATCCTTCCCGTGCCGCACACGCTCCCTCTGACAGACCACGCATCCCCTGGCAGAAGACTTATGTCATCCTGAGGGACGAGCAGAAAGCCGTTTGCTCCCCCTCATCCTCAGCAAACACCCCCCCAGACTGCACGCCGCAGAGATTCAACACCGAACGGCAGCGAAGCACAATCTCGCCCGAGTCCCAGCTGCCGCTCGTCCCGCTCAGACACCTCGCGAGCAATTCCCAGCTTTAGCTCTGAGCCCATCAGGATTACCCAAACCCATGGCGAGCCTGCACGTGAGCGCGTGCAATCCAGGCACCTCCGTCCGCAGGGTGATTCGTCCCAGCACGCGGACGCGGTGTTTTGGGAAAGGGCGCTGGACTTCGTCGTTTGCTTTTAACGGGGCTGCCTGTAGCAGCGCATCTGCCGCGACAAACGGCGGCTGGGAAAACCAAAGCCTCCGCAGAAGCGACGGGGGAGCCTGGCCCCAGTCGGGAATCAGAGCCGGGCTGCCCAGGCACCCCGACAGCTTCTCATTAACAGAATCAACAGCGCGGGCAAACCAACAGGATGGAGGGACAATGCTTCTGAAAGGTGCGGCGTACGCCCAGAGCTGTTCTGTGTGCGTCAGCCGCACCAAGTACTGATGTATATTAGCGCTGGTTACTCCCAAGCAACTGTCAGTTACTGAATAATGCACAGCGCAGCGTTACGGAGTTCTCCGCAGCCTCCAACTACCCGCAGACCTCTCCAACAGCCCCTGGAAGGATGACTAGAGCATCTAAACACGCAACAAGGGTTTGCTTTACTCACTCTGCTCTGACAATTTTAATAATGTGGTTTACTTGTAGCAAGTTAAGGGCCTCAGGATATGGCATTCGCAGAAACATTTGCCACTTACTGTTAGCAAAAATGGCTCGAGGCAAACCCCGTACGAGACACCTGCGAGCCGCCGTTCCGAGCCCAGCCTGCCAGGGCTCACCGTGGGCTCCCGGGGCCCGCAGCACCTGCGCGGGTCGGCAGCCGGACTAACGAGAGCAGCAGTTTGCAAACTGTCCACGTGCAGGGCTGGACCCAGGGGTGGCGTTGGGGTTTTTTGAGTTTGTTTGAAGAAATGAATTATTCACACACTGGTGACAAGTTTTCAGCTATGACTACAACCCTCCCGGTTCCCAAACGGCAGCACTGCCTCGCCTCCAGCGCGCTCTTTAATGTCCTGAGGCCTCTCACCGGAGCGTGGCAGGATTCGGCCCGGCGTATCGCTCAGAGAGCAGCGGGCTGTCTCCGTGGGGTTTTGACCCTGCCTTTCCCCACCAGTGTACTGAGTGCACCCATCCTCAGCCCGGTCCTGTGGCAGCGCCTGCCACATCTCCAACCCCGTGACCGTCGCTGCCAGAACAAGGAGAACACGTTATGCGCACGCCTCAAGACAACACTAATTTAACAACTCGTTTCCTAAGTGGTGCTTGAATCTTCTCCCGTACCTAAGAAATGGCCAAGCGGATCCGAGATCCAACGGAAGAGAGGGGAGGAACAACCCGTTTTCTGCCGAACGCTGCCCGGCTGCAGGGGCTGCGCTTCACCCACCCGGGGCAGGTCCTGCAGCCCCCGCGCTGCGCACACCCGGGCAGCGCCCAGGGCCCCCTGCGTTTCACGGGTCGGCGCTGACATGCAGCACGGCAAGACACACTGCCCAGTGCCGCGTGGGATCTGCAATCGAGCCAGAGGAGAAGCTCAAGACCCTTAGTCTCAATCTCATAACCATAAAATCATCGCAGCTTTGCGGGAAGACATAGTTAAAAACATCTGTAGGGAAAAGCGTGCCCTCTCCCAGAGGCTGAGCAATTCCGGACAGCTTCTATTTCTTTGCAGCTTTCACACTGAATGCAGACAGCTCATACGCTGGGGCTTTCAATGCAAGGGGCCATTTAGGATTGAAAAATAGAGATGGGTTTACGTACAAAATGGGAGCATTTCACAAAAACTCCGTCTCTCGCTCTCTCTCCCAGAATTATTGTCCCTTATTATACGGCAACAATGGAAGGATTCGCTTCCTCGCTAAGGTGAGCGCAATCAGTTTCCCCACCCTTTTGCAAAATAGAAGAGGAAAATAACATCGACCTGAAACCTGGGCTGCGAGGCCAAGGATGCCATGAAATGCTGGAACCCTTTTGTCTGCTGATCCCCCCTGGCCCTCCTCAGGCAGAAAATCACCGGGGAGAGAGCAGCAAATGCGCAGCGCGACGGAGGGGCCACCATTAGCTGAACTCACGGGTGCAAGTCTCCGTACTGGCAGGACGGGATGATTCATTCTGTGACAGGGACTCTGTTAAACGTGGCAGCAATTTTTCGCCATTAGCAGCATTCTGCAAATGTCATTCAAACTGCCCATCATTTCTGTCGGTATTTTTGGCTCTTGCGAGTGCTGAGGTTCATTGTATAACTCACTCATCGCCTCGACTCGCTGCATCTATTTATATCCACATCCACGCTGGCAGAGAAAGGTCTGGTTCTACAGAAAGCCAAGAACTAAGAAGTTGCTGGTCAGCAGGCTGCCCGTTGCTGCCTTCTGCTTATTTTCACAGACTTGCTATAAAGCGGCTTAATGTTAGCAATCCAGAGCCATGCTCTGGGCTGGGCACCCTTGCTTCGATCCAGCTGGGTAAGACAGATTCAGAAACGGATTTGGGAGCGCTGGGTCTTGCTCTCCAGTTCCCCTCCTGCAGCGCAGCTCCCAGCCCTTCTGCCTCCTCCCTCCGGCGTCCCTGGGGCGGGAGGTGCTGGGAAACCGGGTCGTGCCCTGCTGCCCCCTCCGCTTCTGCCAGCCCCGAGAAGGGCGCCGGTTCCTGGCCCCAGCAGCAGGCGCAGCCTCGCTGCACTGCGTTAGTGGGTCAGAAACACGCTTCTGCGCTCTGAAACTATCAGCCGAGGCCCGTACGAGAATTACGCCTGACACAGCTGGAGACTTCTGCTACGAGTACCGGTGCATGTCACCGGTTCCTCTACAGCCATGGAACCACACAAGGATTGCTCCGATGAGACTGTGGGTTCTGCATGGCACACCTCGCTCCCTGCGCGTCCCAGCACGGCAGCGGCACAGACCTCCCCAAAGGAAACCGCTGTAGGCAACGACTGGGAGCAGCTGTTTGGCGTTCAAGCACCCATCTCGCCCATTAGCGAAGGCGATTGCTGTACAGGTAACTTGTGATGGGTACCAGCAGCGTCCTCCTTCCTCAATGGAAGGGCACTGTGAGATTCCGTGGCATTAACGCACCAGAGATGAAGCAGACGGGAACCGGATTTGAAGCAACGACACAAAGCCTTGGCACGGCTTTCAGCACCACCGCGGGATCGCTCAACAGGAGAACGCACACAGAGAGATGGCAGAAACTGCAAATTTCTTTCGATACAGCAGCCATACAGGGTCCTTTAGACCTACGTCACATGCAGTTGGGAGGTATTTGTATTAACAACTATACCTGGAACTTGCTAGCAAACCACTGCTGTGCACCTTCCCTACAACACGCCTGTTCGCAGCGCAGTTCCACCGCAAGGCTGAACAGCTCGGACTCAGGGCTGTGCCCCGGCGGCTGGGAGACCCTTCGGGAGCAGGGACGCGATGCCCTGCCGCAGCACCCACGCGGGCACGCAGCCAGCCAGCCAAGCTGCAGGACTTCCAAAGAGCCTCATTAGAGTTTATTAATTCTTTTCTAGAAAGAGCTGCCAAAATAAGCGTTGGGCAATTATCTGCAGACAGAGCTGCCACTGGGAATAAACATCTGCAGCAAGACCTGCTGGAAGAGCCCTCCTCCCTTTGGAAACACTGGGTCATGAGAACTTACAGCAAATGGAGGGATACTAGGGAGAGGACTGCAGCAAGGGGAGGTAGAACCAGGGCCCCACAGTCAGAGCAAACTGGCATTACTTGGAGCAGGGAGGGTGTTAGTGAAGCCCCCTCCGTCAGAGCCCCGTATCTTCAGTGATTGCACCACTGTGCACTGGAGGAGATTGCAAGGTGAGACTTACAGCGCTTCACCTCTAAACATATAAAAGCAAACAAGTTCTGTCTCTTCGTACTCTACAGCTGGTGCTTCAACAGGCATTTCTGCAAAAGAAGGCTGAGGTGGGAGATGCGCCTGCTGGCCAGTCATCTGCTGTAGAAAATGCTCACCCCGGATGTGTTTCTACCTGTCAACTCAAACTCTGACACTGCTTTATCCCCAAATCCAGAAGCTGCAAGGCAGCAGATTCTGTATCCAGAAGCACAGAGGATCGCTTCGCTGGACTGGCCCCTCGAGACCTGGCTGGGGCTTGATGCGGGCAGCAGCACCTGAGCAGGACTCCGGCCCTTCCGTGCTGCAGCTCCCTGCCTTTCCGATGTCGGAAATGGCCTCCGATGGCTCACGCACGCTGTAAGATGCAGGGATGCTCAGGGCACGTGAGCTGGAGAAGGTTCTCGTAGGGGCTGCAGCCCTACCCCAGCCCAGCCCACAAACCCCAGCTGCGCCCAAGCCGCAGTCACGCCTTGCGCGGGGGAGAACTGCTGTTGTGCGAACCCCAGAACAGCTCCGTCTCGCTGTAACGGATATTATCCGTTTATTGCTTAGCAGAGGTGCTCAAATTCTTCATCCCTAAAATTAATGCCTGGCTCTTTGAATCTTGCTCAAGGTGTCTTAGCCCATTTCCCTTTGCTCCTTGCAGTGTCTCTGCTCCAGAATATACCAGCTGAACATTTTTGCCTTAGGTCTTTAATAAGAGCAGTTTTGCCATAGCTTATTATCACTAAAATTAAATGTCACCTTGGGTTTTCCTCGCTCACTTTAGCACACTCTGCTGCTGTCTTCTACATCTATAAAAAGAAACTTTATGGCTCTTTGCTCTCCGCTTCTTAAAAATTGCATGCAAAGAGGAAAAATATCTCCTTTTCTTTCCTTTTTTTTTTTTTAATATGCAGAAATAGTTTGTGCAGTTGCATGTTCATTGCACAGTGACCTTCTGGGAAAACTGCACAACTGTGTGTGACTGATGCAAATGAGGTTTTACAGCGACGAGAAAAATACGGGGGAAATGAAGAATCTTCATCGACTTTTCGGACCGCTGAGGTTTTGCTCCACTGCTTCATAAATGAAGGTAGTATTAGCCTATAAAGCACTTCATCCTGACCTGCTTTTACTGCCCTAACCCCAAAATTAAAGACATGCTTGCCTACGGTTGGTGGGTCAGAGGGATCCCCGAGATACCTGCTCAGGTCTATAAGGACACAGGGATGCTGCCAGACAAGCATTTCAGACAGAGGCAATTTAAGCCCAAATCCCTTAACTGTTTCCCTGTGTTACGTTAACCCGCCCGGCCTTCCTCTTCTCTTTTACTAAGGTACTGCTGGGGCAAGAAAAATCATTTAATAAGACCCTTGCTCTTGCTTAAATCCAAGGGACACTCCAGGAAGGAAAAAAAACCCCAAACCCAAATCACTGAAGGCACGCAGAGAATCAAAGCATCAATAATCTATACAAAAGTTATTTTTTTGTGTTCTACCCATTCACATCCACTGCTCTTTCGAGCCCAAAGAGACACGGCTTTGAATGACGCACCACGGCCTCTCCGTAGATACCACCGGGATTTCCCCGTCTCTGATCATTGGCGTCATTTCCACGCCCTTACTCAACAACCAAACAAAACAACCCCCAAACCCAGTATTGAGTTAAACCAGAGTCCCAGCACTTCTGTTTGCAACGGCAGCCGAAGCGGACGTATAGAGAGCGCAAAAGGCGTCACGTACAGAGTGACGTTCCCCACTCCCTACCCCTCTCGCTTTGCCCGCGATTCAGGGCTCTCCTGGCCGATGGTGCTGTCAATGCTGTCCGGCACCCGCGGACCTAACCCCGTTGGTTTCGTCTCTCTCCCTGCCTGTTCACACTCACACAGCATCCAGCAGCAAAGACCTCCACGCTCTGAAAGCGAGGATTTCCTTTTACTTTACACCGGCTGCCCAACAACGCCAGTGGATGGAGGAGCACCGAGCCCCGGCTCCCCGCGCTAGGAAAGTTTTGCACAGCATCCGGCTGCTCCCGCTCGCTCCTCCCCGAAGGCGACGCTCGGGTCTGTGTGAGTTCAGGGGCCACACCCAGCAGGTATTTACAGGCTCTCCAAAATCCACAGTCAGATCTTTACCGCTTCGTTTCCGGGAGGATCCCCAGGCAGCCCTCCCTTCGCCTGGGACCAACCCTGCCTTTAAACTACTCGCAAATGGATCCTTTCGTCCTGAGAGAACACAGCTCCTCTCCCCCACAATAACCGGGATACTTTTGAAGTCGTTTTGCCAGCATCCAGATCAAGTTGGGTTCATTTTTAACGACATCCTTACGCTCCTGGTACGCAGCTACAAAGGTTGTTTTGATACTTCAAGAATATTTGACTTGCTAGTCAAAATAAAGTACTGGAAATTGAATAAAAACTACCCTTGAATACAGAAATCACTCATTAACATGAACGCGTTCTCTAGGATACAATGTAGAGAGACTTCCCAATTAGCTCCGATAGCGGAGTCCGCTGTTGGAGCCAACTGCACAAGACACGGAGCTATTAATTAACTGCTGCAGTTTTCTCAGCTTGTCAGCTCCTAAATTGATTTTTCTCTGAGCGACAGGGTGCATGTATAACACAGGAGGGCAGCTGGGGGAAACAGGCAGCACCTCCTCGCCCCAGAGCCAAAAGCATCACCTTGTGTTCATCACGAAAGAGCACCCGGAGCCGCCTGCCCACAGATCGTCCTTTGGCTCGGGCTGTCGCGCCGTGCTCCGTCCTCATCTCGGTGTTCAGCAGAAGGTCTTATCCTGGTACTTTGCATTACTGGAATACAACCCCCAAGGAGTCGGTTTCAGGTTGACAAACTCTCCAAAAGATTCCACCGAAAGTTACTCTACGAAAGAGGCACAGAAGTGCAGCACTCATCCTGCCGATCTGGGGCTGTTACCAGCCCCGTGCGTACGTAAACGGGCTCCTAGGAGGAGGAGACCACCGCATTCTCACTGCATCTCTGCACTGCTGAGCCAGCCTGTCTCATGCTTTTTTTTTTTGTAATTATTATTATTGCTGAAATGCATACGGATTGGTTCTCTTGGGGCTTTGCACAATTTTTTTTATTTTGCTAAGCTGCATTTTCTTTTCCAGAAACCTTATTTTGATGTAAATCTTGTAAACAGGGGACTAGCTCGTTCAAATGCTGAACGCAAAAGCTCCTCCAAAGAAGCAGATCAAAAGTCTGCAGTTGGCTTAATGAAAGATGGGCTGACAACTAGGTTGGGAGAGTCTGCGTGGAACCGGGTGGAGGGCGGGGAAGACACATTTAAGGGTTTATTAATTGCCTGGGAGTACACTGAAGGAGAGATACAAAATAGCAACAAAGGGTATGGGAGATGAACTCTTCTTCATGTTTATTACTATAAATGCTCTCAGTGTAAAGTGTCCATCGTTAAAGCTCGTACAAAATGGCTGAACAAGTGCTACGTGCTGAGGCAAATAGAAAATTTAGACCTTTAGAAAAATTGTCCAATATTTCAAGTGTTTTCTTGGCAATCAGGTGTACCCATTTGGATTTCTTCTCAAGTTGTGCGCCATTCCTGAAATGACTACTAAGGAATAATTACAGTACTTTTCACAAATGAAGTACAGACAATACAAGAAAAGCAACCGAGCTGTCAATATCACGGCAATAACGCACAGACATTGTCTCGCTTTAACACCGAAAGCATCGATCCTCCCTCCGCTGCCACTAACAGCGGAACGACAGTGAGCGGGGAGGACGAGGCTGCGTGGAGCCCCCTGCTCGCTCCAGGACAGGCTGGGTTTCACGCACAGGCAAGGCGGCGAGAGAACGCTCTTAGCTGAGGTTCGATCATCCCTGAAAGCTGTTTTTGCTTAGTTTTGAACTTTGAAGGGATCAGCTGTTTCTTTTTAGGGGAAAACCAAACTAACAACCGTACCTTGAGCTCGTTCTGCCGGACACTGGCATCGCGCAGGATCACCCGCCCGCTGCCGTGCACACGCTTCTGCCGAGGCAACCGCACCGCTGCTCCCTTCCCAGCCCCCAGCAGCTGAGCCACAGATCTAACCATGGGCAGCACGACACGGCAAGAAAAAAAAAAAAATCACAACACCCCAGAAGTTTTATCTGGAATAGAAGGCTGGAGCCAAGAGGAGCGCTCTGTGCGTGAAGCTCTGAGACCCCATCTCTGGGTGAAGAGAAGCAAAATAGTTAACGTTGGAAAGGAAAAATGATCCTGCTTCTGCTTTTATCTAATCTTAGCTGGACACAGCAGATTATGCAGAATACCAAGGCATATAAACAGAATAAGCAAGATCCTTTGCTACTTGAAATTATCCACATTATCTTAAAAATAAATCATGCCTATTGCCCCTTTGAAGTTCTGTCGCTATTTTTAATTGCGGAGCTGGGGCTTGGCTTTTTAGGTGAATTCATCAGTAATTTATGCTAATAGATTTCTGCACTCATGCTGTACGCGTATCTCCGTATCTGCCTAGATGCCAGTGCCGTGATAACCACAGGAACACCAGCACATTTACCACGGGGCCCCGAACGGCGCGCGGAGCCCTGCTGCTCTGCCACGTCCGAGCGGGGCTGTGACCGTACCCTGCACACGGACCCAAACCCTTCTGTCCGTGCTGCCTCAGGCTCACACACGTTCTTCCCAGAGCCAAAACCATCACCTAAACGGTTGGAAAACCTTAAGATTTTTCTTTTCTTCCCAACAGGTCTGCAGGACCGGGCCTGTCTACACAGCCAGCACACGTAAGGGAGCCGGCCCACACCAGCCGAGGGACCCCAGCATTTTTCGCCGAGCCGGGTCTGCTCTCCCTAAACCTCCAGCAGCCCTGGGGCAGCCGCTGCCCCGCTCTCCATCACACTTACGGCCTCACGTAACACCAGCACTGCTTTTTCTTTATTGATACATAAAAGAGCTCCCTATAAAACGTATGAAAGTTACGGTGCCGAAAGAAGAACGTTTCAGCAAAAACCTCTGCTTAAAATATAATAGTAAGGAAAAGCAAGCGACAGCCGTATTCACAGAGCTATCGCGCAGGCCGCACTTGGTGCCCGAGAGCCCGTCTGCCGGAGCCGGCTCACCAGCAACATCGCTCCCTGTGCTCCTGGGGGGCAAAATGCGTTCCCCACTCCGAATCACAGATTTGAGAGACAATTTAAATCCGTACATTTTGTCTCCACCAGAAGAAAGGCCGTTTGAGGCCAAGGTTGCCTGTCCCCAGTCCACGGTCCCCATTCAGACACCTGCAGAGGTGTCACAGTCCCCATTCAGACACCTGCAGAGGCAGCTAACGCAGCAGGCCACCGCACGCTATGGCCCATCCGGGTGATAACAATCACTCGAAGGAGTAATTCCTTTGGATGAAAAAATAGAGACGGTTTCCTCCTATCACCTATAGATGCTGTGCTGGGAACATGACCTTTGGGGTAAACCCCACCCGCACACCCATCTCTCTTCCGAGTGCAACCTCTCGTTCCCGAGGAACAAGGTTTTCTTTCACCGACCCTGTCGCCTGCCGTAAAAGCTGCCGGGAGCTGAGCGCATCAAAGAGCTGCGCTCAGCATCGTATGGAGGACGGTGACCAGCAAAGGCACTTTGCTCCCAGCTTTAATGGAGATTTATTCCTCTGCTCCTCTGTTCCACTGACCCTAGCTTCCCAGTCACCTTCGTTTGCCGGGAGGAGGCAATAACCCCACCGCCTTTGCTGGTGCTGGGAGGTCTGCATTGCCCCTTTTTCAGAATCACTCTCTCACCCACATCAAATCTATCCAAACTCAGTATCTGTATATCGAGATATTTAACTGCAACATCTGTGACGGGCAACGCCAATGAAACGACATTCCTGAAAAAAATCAACAAAAGTGTTATTTATGTATTTGTAAGTGCCAAATGAGCGGGCTTCAGGCCCAAGTCACATGCATCGTCACTTATATTCATCAAGCACAGAAGCACATCCTTGACCTTAAAGCCTGTAAACGAGTAGCTCTTTACATTTGGTATTGGCTCATAAATCGTGATAGGTGAACTTGGCCCTGCGGTGGCTGCTGTACATCCCCCCTCCCCAAAGAGGGGCTCAGATTCTCCGCTGCAGACCCCGGCCACCTGCTAACAGTGGGCGAAGGGCACCTGCAGCAGGAGCCGCGCGGTTCTCTTCTGCGGGCTCCATAGGTCAGAAGTTAAATCAAAACCACAGGAACCTCTCTCTCTCTGCTTTTCCTTCCTTGGCTCACGGTAAGCCTCTGACATCTTGAATTTATTTTTTTTTTTTTAAAAGAGTCTATAAAAGCAACCCGTCCAGGTATTTTTGTGCATTCACTGTCACTTGAATGTCACTGGCAGCAAACAAAGGTTTCCCCTCCTCTCATAACGGCCCCGGCACGAGGCCGTGGCATATTCAAGGATCGTTTCATCAAGAGCGTAACACGCTAATCCGTTTAGCTTGAATTATGTAGCCATGTGATATATGTAAATCTGACCAACTTGCAGCAGCTTCAGGCCCTGACGCGTTTGTAAGTAATTTTGATCCTGTGATTATTTTACAGTTCTGAATCTTTACGGTTAACAGGAGGCTCCAAATAGCAAACCCCTACAAATCAGTGCTTTAAGGGAAGTCTGCTCCTCTGGAGGGCTGAGCTGAAACACATCTGCTGTTTTGATAAAACAGAATCACGCAGACATTATTCTACAGTTGCCTTATTACTGGGGGTTTGATACCCACAGCCGGACCCCCCCCGAGGACTGGCCCTGGCCACGGCGCCTGGTAACGGCCAGCCCGGCCCCAACGTCACACCTTCGATAACCAGCACGACGCAGATGCGATCAGCGCCCCTTAACTACAGCCACAGCGTCCTGCAGGTGATGCCAGGCAAGCCAAAAAAAAAAAAAGAATCTGGTTTCACATCATGTTTCTACTGGCAGCAGAGAAGTATAAGGAAAAATAGAAACACTTTCAAAGTTAGTCTAAAATAACTGCTGTTTGTTTCGCGGTTTTGGAGCTGGGGTTTATTTGGTTTAGTTTTCGTCACGCTGCTGTGCGCTTCTCTCCAGCCTTACNTGATGCCAGGCAAGCAAAAAAAAAAAAAAGAATCTGGTTTCACATCATGTTTCTACTGGCAGCAGAGAAGTATAAGGAAAAATAGAAACACTTTCAAAGTTAGTCTAAAATAACTGCTGTTTGTTTCGCGGTTTTGGAGCTGGGGTTTATTTGGTTTAGTTTTCGTCACGCTGCTGTGCGCTTCTCTCCAGCCTTACTGAGCGCTTGCGGGAGGCCAAAGAAAGGAGAGGTGGGGAAGGGCCCAGGTTAGCCCACGTCCCGCACTAAGCGAGCGCTGCCAAGCCCAGCTGGGAGCACGGCTGGCACCCCGGGGCCCACAGCTCCCTCCACCGCAGAGCAGCGGGTGGGCCGCCCACGCTGCCGCGGCCTCATCAGATTCAGCACGTGTCGCCCGGGTTCGGAGAGGGAGCAGCAGCCAAAACTCACCGAGTCAGCAGCGTCACCCCACTCGCTGTAGCAGGCTTCCAACAGGCTCTGCGAAGCCCCTGCGTCTTTGCTCTCCCTTGCTCACCTCTGCTCGAGCCATTTGTCTCGTGTATAAATCTCATGGACGAGTTTATACAACTGACGGGTTAGATCAGTTCTGGAAAACCGCTATTTGTTTCCGTACAGTTCTCTTCCATTTCCCCAAAGAAATAACGGCAGTACAGATAAAAGCGAGGAGTTGCTTCCCCACTCCGCGGAGCCAGCGCCCCCGCGGTGCCCAGACCAGCCCCACGGCCGAGCAGGCAGCAAGCCTTGCCTCGTCCCACCGGCCTTCCCCTGAGAGCAGGCACTGAAAAATTAAAGTGAACCAGTTTAATGTAGAATAACGTGAAATGAATGCCCTCAGAATACCTCACCTGTGAAGGGTGATTACATCTCTCTCATGTAAGAAGGACCTTAAATAATATTAGGCCTTACAGGCTCTTCGCATGTGGTTTTCAGGAGGAAGAACAGATGCGTAACCTTCATGCACGAGGGGCTGTATATTTATTATCTAGCAATGGAGGGATGGAAGAGCAAATAGATCTGTTTAGAAGAAAGCGTGGGAAACGGATCACACAAGTGGAAGCAGTAACATCGTTACTTGGCACTGGGGAGGGAAAGCCAAGTGCACACCAAAACCCCCCAGCCCAAACGCTTCTCCCGGGTTTGTGCAAGGTACGAGTCTTCCCGGGAGAAACCCCCCCTGCCCCATGCGCCGAGGGCCAGAGCAAGGACCACACGTCCCACGAAATCCCACCACGCTCATGTTTCAAAACAGTGCTCGAGTCACACAGAAACGGTCTCTCGCAACCTACGACCTGTGCTATTCACCCAGCCCAGCGCTGGGAACAGGGACCTACTGACACCAGCACATCACACCCCACACCCGCAGCCCCCAGCACCTCCGTTTCACACCACAGCTGCATCACTTCAGGCATCTTGTGAGTCTGCCGTAAAACTGGACAACTTTTGCAGACGTAGCATTGCTCGTTAGCCTGCAAGGCTGCAGAGCTTTAGGATGGCGGTAAAGCAAAGCCTAAATACCTATTTCATTAAACTCAACATCCCCTTGTAGAGACAGGGCATCCCCACTTTTCCCAGGAACGCAAAGCAAGCCTGAGAGTTCGTTGTCTCGCTGAGGGGCTGATCCCACAACTCTCCAGCCAGAGCCCCAGCACCCGCAGCACTGCCCCACGCAGCTCCGGGGAAGGGTGCTGGGCTCCGAGCCCTGCAGAGCCCCAGGTGCTGCTCTCCGCAGAGCCGCGGCGACGCAGCAGCACAAGTCATCCTCTTAGCCCATGTACCTGCAGTCACCACCGGTCCCTGATGGTGACAAACAACAGGTTACCGGGAATTTTATCAGATGGCTGGAGAAGGAGCTGCCCCTGCAAGTTTAACTCTCCTCTTCGCACGACACCAGCAGAGAGAACGCAGGGACGCCAGCAGACGGAGAGCACTGGTGTGGACGGGCACCGGTGCAGAGCGCCACACGCTGCAGCCGTCAGTTGGGCTCCTAGGGAAGGTGTGCTGGTTTGCAGGCTGCTGCTGACTAACAAATCCCCCTGACGTCAACGCCTACAGGAACGCAGTTCTGGCTAAAATACGGGCATTTTCACATAAAAGCCTAACGATCATTTGGGAACCATGCATCTGAGCTAGGGAGCACTCCCTTTGCAAACACAGGCCTAGTATCTCACAACAAGAAGGTTTAACAACAGTATCTTCACTGCAGAGGAAGGACAGCGAGTAGGAATTGGCGATAATCTAAATATTTAGCAGATGAGCAGCAATGAATTGGGAAGCTGGTGGCAGCACGCCCCACAGACCTGCCAGAAATCAGTAGTCTCTGGCCTGTAAAATTCATGTTGGACTCTGGATTTCTTCTATTTTCCCCCCCCTTTTCTAGAGCACCTGTGAACTACGCAGTCTCAGAAGAGTTTGCGCCCTTTGGCATAAACTTTGCCCAAGTTTCAGTTCAGCTCCCATGCCTCCAACCTCTCCTATAGGAACAGAGGAGAAGAAGAGAGAGAAAAAGCATTAATAAATCCTAAATTAAAATCAAATCTCAAATTCTACTGGAATTTGCTCAAAAGGAAAGAGAATCAATTGCAGCCTGTTCCCAGTTCTTTAAGGCAGCCTCATATTGTTTCTAATGAAACAAAAATCAATAAGAAATGCTTCTTATGGTTCATTTTTTAAAGCTCAATACCAACTACGCAATTTGGTTGACAATTAGGAATGATCTGTTATGTCATCCAGCCCTTTCTCTGCTACCCAGCTTGCCAAAGCCTGCAATCATGTATTATTGCTTGCAGGTACATCTTTAAATATTGGTTTGCTTTCCACTTTTCTACAATGATCATTCAGAAATAAACTGAATTTTCCGATCAATTCCATTGACTGGAAAGCAACAGTTATCAATGCCTTCAGTTTGTCGCTGGCTTCTAAACTTTTCTGATCCATTAGTTATGAGCCCCCATTGATTGAAAACACACATCCTCACAGCGTTGTTTTTTCAAGGGGAAAAAAACAAAAAGCTTTTTACAGTCGCTTTTCCCCAGGAGGCACAGCTTGGTTTTTAAAACCAGCACGAGATGATAATGTAATTTCACCACAATAACTTCCTTTGTGGGTAAAAGTGACAACGCTATTTTTGAAGTCCTTCGTTAAAGACGACTTAATGTTATTTCCAAATCACGCATTCTTCTCTTTCATTCCCTGCTTGTGTTTTCCTAGATCTATTCGCTCCGATCTTCAGATGCTTGGATCCACCGCCACACAAGCGCAGGGCGTTTCTCAGCTGGTTTCCGTGAGGCTACCAGAAAAGCAAGAGGCTTGCTTGCTGCGAGCATCGCAGCAGATGCCATGAGCCCTGCTGCATCCCAGGCGAGCGGCAGCCACAGAGCACGCCGTGGGAAAGCAAGCTGGGCTTTGTCAGACCCCGCTTAGGGCCACATCCCGGCAGCCCCCGGGCTGTGCACTCAAACCACCCTCAACACTGCAAATTAGGGGCTCCGCGCAGCTGCCGGCCCTGGACAGCAGCCTGGGGAGAAGAGTTGTGGAGCGAGCCTGTTTCCTCGCATCCCATGGGAAGCCCAGCACCTTCACGGCTGCCCGGCCCTGGCGGGGAGGGCATCGCCCCACGCTGGATTAAGATTTTGTTCTGAAAACACATTGTGATCATTTTCACCTTCAGATACGGACACACCTTTGTTTAAAACAAATTAGACTTGTTTTCCCCCCAATAACATCATCCTCCAATTCATCTCAGACAATCCTTCCAGATCAACAGGAAAGCTAGGATATATTCATTTTGGAACAACACATAATCAAATGCTATGCGTTGCCAAGGAAAATCCTCAGGGAGCACAGCCCTGGTCAGACGGATGTGTCTGTATCGGACAGGGAGGGCGAGAGGAAATCTCCTCGTTCAGGGGAAAGTGTGAATTAGATGCCTGTCACTGTTAAAAGATGCTTTTTCTGTGAATTTGCCCCAGTTACACAATACTAATTTTTTTTCCCCCCCCGACAGGACAGTTACTTTCAAGGGGAAGTGCACGTATTTAGAAAGACCCTGTCAGTCAGCGCAGAACCACTGGTGAGACTCCCCCGGGCTCTGCTCTGCGGCAGTTCATAGCAGCGGCCGCAGGATCCCTTCAAACCTGTTAAAAATCCAATAAACCTAAGGAAAAAAAAATGGAAATAGATCTAATATGAAAATCACGTTGGCCAAGTTCAATTCTGCAAGTCATTTAAACACGTTCTTCACTTGAAGCTAATGAATCAACTTACTGAAGTCAAAAGATACTTGAAGACCAAATCCAAAGTGCTCGGCGCCTTGCAAGACCAACTCCCCCGAGAGGTCCCGGCAATTCCTACAGACATTAAGGGAAATTACACAAGCCACCGCGCCGCCAGGCTGTGCGGCCCCGCAAGCCGTTTGAACAAACTCCCTCAAAGTTTACTGGGGGTAATTTAAAAATAACGCTTTTTAAATCTCAAAATTACAAACTTTGCCACTTTCGGTGCAATTTCCAAATGCTGAAAGTGATCATTACGTCTAATTTGGTGAAGAAATTAAAAAAAAAATCACTTTTAATTCTCTGGCAGTCAGATACCCTAAAAGTATCTCACCCTGTCAGGGCAATCTTCTGCTTAGAAGTCTAGCATGAGCTGCTTTTCCTTTCGATTGAAGATATTCCTAAAAATGCCCTGTCGATCCCGAGAGAAGAGGATCATTCGTTTCTCCCCCCAAAGCAACCTTGCTGACGTCAGTGGAAAGCGCACGGCGTTGGATGAGCATGGAGGGAAAGGTAAAACCTGCATCTAGGTCTCGGTGCCCGAGCATCATGTAAGTCCCCATGCCGAGAGCCGGCTCCCTTCTATTCCTGCCGACGTGCGACACAGCACGGGGAGGGACGTGCCACCCACGAGGCTGGGCTTCCTCGGCGCCTACAAAAAGAGACAAGGGTTTGGAANATGGAGGGAAAGGTAAAACCTGCATCTAGGTCTCGGTGCCCGAGCATCATGTAAGTCCCCATGCCGAGAGCCGGCTCCCTTCTATTCCTGCCGACGTGCGACACAGCACGGGGAGGGACGTGCCACCCACGAGGCTGGGCTTCCTCGGCGCCTACAAAAAGAGACAAGGATTTGGAAAACGGGAGGTGGTGGTAGCTGGGGCTGCTGCTAGATAGACGGGAAACACCAATTAAACTCTACTTAAGTGGTTTGTAATTTCAAATAATCAGCTGAGAGCACGGAGGTTGTGCCTTGGCCTTCTTGTTTCTCCAGGTGGAAAAAAGAAAGAGTCTTGATCTGAATAAGGGAGAAAGAACGCAGCCCTTAAGTCTCTCTCCAGGCACACCTTAACGCCGCTAGAAATAAACCCAACAAGAAACACAGCATAAACAAGGAGGAGGTTACGCCAAGTTACAGGAAGCATGAAAGATACCTCCCTGAAGCGGGACACGGAGAACCCCGACTCCAAAGAGAGGGAGAGCAGGGCTGCTGCGTTACGAGGCATCCTGCCAGCGGTCCGGGGACAGACCCCGCAACCCGAATCCAACCAACCCTCTGCTTTTTAGTCGCGAGCCAGCCTGAGCACGCACCGAGCAGCTTGTCTGTCCGTGGGTCTGCAACCCGCGCTGCCTGGCACCTGCTTGAACGTCAGAGAAGATGAACCGCTTAGGAAAGCGCGCCAACGCTTTTTGGGAAAAGGGGAATGAGCGTGCCAGTATTTTTCCTTATTAATGGCTTGTGATCTGGAGCATGTGATGTGTGCATTCAATGGTGGACTGGAGAAGGAGGAATTGGAGAGAGAAATTCCCTGAAGCCATTTTTGCTTATTCTCTGTCTTGCTTTTTGAGCATCCTTGGGGATTGCCCTTTTCATGGGCGAGCATGGTTTGGAGGAGAAAGAGGGCAACACATTCTCAAGGAGGTTATTTACAAGCTCTCTTTTCTAGAGATCAATGTGTTGAGCCTCGTGAAGAATGATTTCAATTTTGCCTGTAAAACTTGGATCAAGCAATGCTGACAATGCAGACTTCCCCGCCATCCAGAGATTAAACTTGTTCTGCTGTTTTTAATAGGAGCCTGAGAGCATTGCTTGCCAACGGGCTCTCAGCGCCGTGCTCTTTGTCTTTCAGCAGGTTCTGAGAGCACACTGCAGAAATCACCCGTTTGCACCTGCGTATCGCTCAAGACGCTTCTGAGGCATCAGTACGGTGTCGGACCTGGGAGCACCTTGCAGGACAGAGTGGAAAAAGCATTCTGAAAACTGGGCAAACTGGGTGCAAAAATCAGACAAAATTATGGTCAGATTTAATTCTGAATTACTACAGGCTCCTCGTGTGACCTTGAACAATTCACAGTGATTGAGGGCACGACAGCAGTGTGAGGACACACGTGTCCTGTGCAGTGTTTGAGTTTATAAGAGGTCTATACTCAAACATCCAAAGCAATTTATAGCAAGAGGTACCCTTGGCATACAGCATCTCCGGGGAAATGACTGTCTAGCTGAGGTTGATCACCCTTGACTTCACCTAGAGCTGTTTACTCCCCGAGCCGGCAATTAATCCCACTGTCTCTCCACCCCTAAGACTCTGTGGTTAAAAGTGTACACGCAATAAAAGCAATAGGTTGATGCTGAAGTGAATGACATCTCTTACCTACTGGTAGCTGCACCTGGTCCTGTAGGCTCCATTTTTCCCACGGGTATAACACAGAGCAATGCAACAAACCACTAAAAATCCCCAGGATCTGATGTTTCGGTAATCACAGGACCCACTTCTGCTGTGTATTTGCAAGGACTCCCTGACACACATACATATATGTATATTTTTCCTTGCCCAGGAAGGATCAGATCATTACTTCAGCCTATTCTATCACGCACCTTCTAGCTGCATTGCCGGGGCACACGAACACAAGCCAAGTATGCCAAAGCCTTTTATTTTGGAAAAGTAAACGTGCTCCCGCTGTTATCCTGTGCCTGAAAGACAGATCACAGCCTCTGCTAGAATCACATGGCGATATTTTTGTTTCGCTATGAAAGCGATACAAGCGGTGGGTTATGCTTTGATGCGAGTTAAGGAGCAAGCAAGCAGCATCTACGGACACTTCACTAAATGCAGACAAGAATCTTCAGTCACAGAAGCGACACAGCACCACAGCAGCTCCCTCTCCAAAGGATACTTCCCAAAGGCTTCGATGGCTCATTAGTTACCTTCGGCTAACTAGTAAATTGCAGTAAATAGGATGAGGGGCATTTTGGCTTTTTCCAGAAGAGCACAATTCCTAAAATACTTCACTGGTTGCAGTAAAGGGCGAGTCTTTCCCAAGAAACTCCGGAAGCACTTGCTTCCCAAGCTTGTCCCTGTTGACAGGTCAGCTGTGGTCCCCAATGCGCTCCGATTTTGCCTAGAGAGAGGAACACGCCTTCATCCTCGTTTTGAAAGCCCAGCACTAAAGGCAGTCTATGCCTCAGAAAAGTCCTCGGTCTAAGCTAACCAAGTTATAAAGGAAAATTGGATATCCATCGTCTTACTCCCTCGTGCATGGCTGTAAGCTCCTCCGGCAGCGCGCAGGCTGCTCGAGCACTGGTCTGTGACAGTACCATAGCATCGCTGCTCATTACTGCAATACAAATAGCGAGCAACCACGTACAAACAAAGCTCCATGCTTTTCCCTTTAATCCTAGGTGCCTACAGCATTTCTCTCGGTCACCCAGGGGGTCTCAGCCCAAACGCAGTACCTATTTTACGGGGCGCTCTCCTTCCAGGTGGAAGGACCGAGGCGGAGCGGGCGCAGGTCTCGGGGGTCACCTCTCCCACCGCCGGCTGTCGCTGCAGCCAAGGCTCGTGCTCATTCCCGAGTCCCTTTTTATCGCCTTTACAGAGTTAGTGGGTGTGCTGCTCTCTCTTTGCTTGCTCTTCATTTAGCCTCTGCATTGTAAAGCGTTATTAAACTTGTCCTTAGCCACTTCAGAGCAGCAGACAAGGCTGCCACGCTTCGCCAGCAGTTGATTTATTAGTCAGTTCTGCAAGACTTTAATCTACTTGGAGAGTTTTTTCTAATTCATAAATGGATATCTTTATATTTAATCTCTAGTCAAACTACTCCTTACTTGATCTTTAAACTGTTAACACGAGGGTAGGTAACTGCACCTCTCCAGGGCCACGTCCTCCTGCAGCGAGCATCTGAGCCCAGCGGGCGCTGCGAGGGCAGAGCCGAACGCTTCGCTCTTGCCCACTTTCAGGCTGTACCACACCGAGATACGCAGAAGCATTATATGAGCATTGCGATTACTTTCTGGGAGAGACATATATTCACTTCCAACCAAAACATAAAGGCACCCAACTTCCCTGTATCCCTAAGGGAGGCCGTGCAGACAAGCGCTTACCCATTGGTTTCGTGCGATTCTGGCCTTCGTTTACTACAAGCGGCGACACCACCCAGCGCACGGTCAGCATCCCCGCGTCCCAGGACACAGCGGGCATCGCCACGGCCAGAGCCTCACATGCATTGAAGCGCCTCGGCGATAAAACAAGCAGGATGTGGACCAAATAAAAATTGTACTCAAGGCATAATTTTGGCAAGATCTCGCTCTCCCTTCCCCCAGGGAAGGCTTATAAAACAAAAATACCATTATGCAAAGTTATTCACTTTTTGCTTTTATATTTTAAAAAAGCCAACACAAAATACTTCTTTATACACAAACACTTTAAATAGCTAATGTTTACTGGACACAGTTCTGGTTTTGCCTTTACATTTGAAAAACGCAAAAGCGTCCCACAGAAAATTATGGAAGTGAACTACAGAGAGGCTCGTTATTTTTCCTAGGGTTTTTTCACATCAGGTTTCAATATGCAAGTCATGCTCCCACCACGGAGTAGAAGGCCGCGCAGATATGATCCGGTGAAGATTTTGCGTATACTGTCTAAAATGAAGCCGCATCAGCTCTGTTTTCCTTGTACTAAGGCCTACTTAAAAACATTATTCTTCTGTCTCATCACCAAAGAGAAAGATACACAGAAGTAGCCACGGCAAAATTTAACCAGGGTATTTCAGATTAGAATTTAGAGCCAGGAGAAGAAAACAACTAAATCGTGTACGAGGCACCTCCTCAGCAGAGCACCAGGTGCTCGCAGCGCGAAGCCAACCACAGGCTTGCAGGTGGGTTCGTCCCTTCCTTCCCCGCCTGCCCGCAGGGGCCCTCGGCCGAACGGGGGGCAAACCCCAAACCCGCAGGCGGCCCCCCCAGCTCTTGCTGTACGAACACAAGGGAGTTCTCCAGAAACGCTGGGTGAATTTCGAGCCCTGCACCTGCTGCACGGCCAAAGGAGGTCTCTGAAAATGGTTTACAACAAAAGGCGGACGCAGCATGGCCCGAGGCACATTGGCTTTCACCTCCTCCTCTCTGGGGAGGTCAGCGGTCGCTGGAGTTGCTCAGTGGCACTGGCCACCGCTGGAACGAGACGTGGCGTCCTGGCAGCATCAGCTGGGCCCCGGGACAGCCACCCCGGCAGTGTGCTCGTCACCGCAGTCCCTGGGGCGGCTTGGAACAACTGGGAAAACCAGAGAGCATCTTACAAGTGACATTTCAAGTACCGATTTGTTTTCTATCTTTTGAATTTAATTTTCTCTGTTTTCTTAACACCTTTAAAATACCAAATAAACATCGGATTTAAGAAAAAAGATAATAAGAAGCAGCATTTCTCTCTTCCTGTGAGTAGGACCGCGACGTAAGCGGGAAGCCTCCCACTCCCCTTCCAGCCCATAAACACCGCATGCTGCGCAATCCCCTTCCAAGAGGCTCCCACATGAAACCATTCGGTGCTCGCTAACCTGAAAAGCGCCAAAGCGAGCCTCGTGCCCAGGCACCCACAGCCACGAGCAACAAGTATTTACCTGGCGCAACGGTCCGGTTTAGCACCGGTTTTAAAAGGAGTCTCACACGAGCTTAAAACAAGGGCATTGGAACGTGCGCTACAGCGGCTCGGGGCAGACAGGTCTCCCCATACCTCGAGATCCACGTTAGGAGGCAGCTGGGGTCGACAGCAGCAGATGGAGACATTTTCCCCTCTCGGATTGCCTGTATCAGTGCCGCCATGCTTGGAGACAGGTTTGCACTGCAACACCGTTTGGAATACGACTGGTCACACACAGAAGCTTTGAAAAACTGGGCAGGAATACTTTGGAGAAATTTCTCAGCTGCTGCCCACCCCCAGCCTCTGCCCTGCGTGATGGGCGCTGGGCTCACCGCAGGACCACGTGCGGCCTCTTTAATCACCCATTCCTCTTCCAGGCAGGCTAGGCAGAAAAGCACGTTTTGCAAACGTTACCAAGCCTGGGGTTTTGCGATGGGAGTGTATGAAAGTGGGGGGACACCAAGTAACGAGGCAGAGCTCAGACGTGCAGGCGCCAGACAAGGATAATCCCAGCCCCAAGGCTCCTCAGCGCACCATGTGCCTCCTCCTCCTCCTCCCACCCCCTGCTCTCCGCCCTCCTGCACCCTTCCCAGAGCTGGGATCACACAGTACCTCAGGGCCAGGACATTTTTCATCCCCCACAGGCACATACGTTTAACTCCACATTTAACACGCCTTGGTCCTTCACAGCACCTTGCCCATGGCCAACACCTGCTGCTATGGGCAAGCTGTTTTCTCCTGGACATCCCATGCCCTGCCCTTCCCAAGGCAGGATCTCCTTACGCCCCCAGTCCCTCAGGTCAAGCAATGCCAGTCCTGCCTTACTCTGTTCTGAATAGGTACGGCCAGATTGAGCCACAGCTTCCCCACCCAACATGTAAACTTTCTCCAGATGCACTGGAACAACCGAGAAATTCGTTGTAAATTGGAAACGGGCCTGAGTTTGCAAGGGGATTGGGGGGGGAAAAAAAGCTGCAGCTGGCCAAATTAATTCCCAGCGTAATTCCACTGAAGTCTGATTTTATCAGGCATCCAAAATAACATGCTCTTTTCTTGCCCTTTGCATGCGTAGAGGCAAAAAAAAAAAGGTACTAACAACTCATTCCAAATCTTTGCATGGGCAATTAGACATGTGGGTAGTAAAGTGCCCTGTGCACTCACGGGTTGGCAGGTGACCAACCTTCTGCTCAGCCAGGTGGTATACTTGTACAGGCGAAAAAAGGAGATGCCTTTCCTGGGTTTCTTACAACGGACCAGGCTCTGAAGCTGACAGGTTGAAAATAAATCACGTGAGAATTTATCAGAAAGCCAAGGAGCGTACCAAATTTTGTAAACTGGTTCCATGTAAAGATAATTGCGAGCGGAGCCTAATTCTGCAGTCTCTAATTTTCTTGTCTGACTAAGCAGGCATAATTTACACCCATCAGTTGCAAATGGCTTCTCCCACCAATCCTAAAGATAGAGGGCTTTTTTATTTTTTTTTTTAAAGAAAGGGGAAAAAAAAAGATTATTTCCTACCTCTGCAGAAAGAAGATGAAAAATACATGCAAAGGCTGTCTGACACAAATACGTATTTCCACTCAGCCTAGTTCAAAAGATTGTATTGCAGCACAGAAAAGGGAGCACTTGACAGAGCTGACTGGTCAAAACAGCTTCTCCTGTCAGGGGATGAACATATGACGTGATAAAGATAATAATTTAAACTGGTCTTACTTATTCATTTGTTCCCCGTTGCCCTTTTCAGCCGAAGACATGCTACAATTGAACAAATTCGCCTGCTGCTGTACCAGGCTGACGAGCAGCCGGCGCAAGCGCGGCTCGGCTCCGCACGCCCGGCGGGACGCTTTCACCCGAGACGGCTCAGTCCCCGCTCACCACCACTACGTCACATCCAAAAAAGCCGGGCATCTCTTCGTATTCTCCCAAGTTCCTGCTGCCTTGGATGCCGGGAAGCACCCAGCCTGGTCTCTCGCAGGAAGTACCAGCCCATCTCCAGGTTCCAAACCAAGATCGCATCAAAAGAAGTGGCCCATCCAAGGGGGCCCCAGCGAGGGCCCCGCTGTGCAGGGTTCGGTGCGACAGCTGGCATGGACGCGGCCGCCCCGGCACTGGAACCACTTCCCACGGCCTCCCACCACCACCCGAGGCTCCCATGTTCCTGCTGTCCCCTCCTGGGTGAGGGCAACCGGAGCCCCAAGGGGCAGGTGCCCCTGTATGACAGCGGCTGGGCGCTGCTGCTGGGGCAAAGCCCCGGCTGGATTCCTGCCGGGCATGCGACACCGCTGTGAGCCAGGAAGGGATCCTGGACAAGGCAAACTGTGGGATAACCGATTAAAAATAAAAACAAGATTTCCTTGCCTTGTTTTCTCATTCAAAGGCTCTCCATCAGCCTTTGTTAAACCAGCTCCAGGCAGGAGACTCTTGCAAACTTCTTGAGCAGTTGTTGCTTTATTGGGGGCCGCATGCTGGCTCTCCCAGCACCACCACAGCCCTTGTCTCACCCCCCCAGGTCTGCCCTGGGGTGCTGAGGACCCGGCTGGAAAGGGGGTGGTGGAAGGAGCTGGTGATGCAAATACCAGCCGCGTGAAGGAAGAGCCAGTTCCCATCTCCTGCCAGCCAGGGGCCACCGGGAACAAAACCTCCTGCCCGCTCCCACCAGCTCTGCTGGCAAAGACCAGTTGACAACAGGGACCCGCCGGGTCCCAGCCCAGGCGCTCAGCTCCTGCGCCCGCACCGCCTGCTGTGAGGAGGGGGTTCGCACAAAGGCGGGCGATGCCAACTGCTCTACAGATGGGAACAAAGAAGCCTTTTGATCTGTTTGGACACTCGGGCCCCACACAGGGCTCGCATTGGGTTTCCCTGTAGCATCGGCCCCTGCAAACATCCCTGTACGAGGACAGGAGCACAGCCGTCGGTCCCAATTCCCTTCTCATTTTCACAGTTTCTGCGGAGTGTTTCTGCTCTCTGGTTTGACAGGAGCTCCCAGTGCATTCGCCTGACTTTCACGATAATATATTCAGCAGAACTGGATACATTTCAAACCAGCTATTACACCACAGTATGTTCCAACACAAATGTATGCAGTGTAGTGCAGCAACAATTCTAGGAGCATTACTCTGTAACACAGACTGCAGGAAAAGTGCATTTCCCTGCCTGCCCCACCTCCTCGCTGCACGAGGGCTTACACGGCGGACCGCACCGCAACACACGCTTGCCTGGCAAGCCTGCATGGAATTATTTTGAGAGAATAAACCTGACAAATTTAAGAAGCGGGAAAACTCCACATGTTCAAATCATCTGTCCGGCAACATGTTGTACAACACGCGAGGGGTTTCTGGCGTTTTCCTCGGTCCGTCGCCCCGTGGCAGGGATGGCAGAACTGCCCGGTGCCTCCGTCGCTGCCACGAGCCTCGCATCACTGCGCCACAGCCGGCGAAACCCTGCTCGGGCTGCAGGCGAGGCACGGGGAAACACCGCGCTTTCCTCCGTCACAGATGAAACGCTACTTGAGAAGTGGAAATTTTTCCTCTCCCCCCCCAGAACAAGGGAAACATAACGCAAAATGACAAGGAGTTTGTGGGGACAAACACGGTGTCTTGCTGTTCATTTTCATGAGAGCTCCTCGAGCGCGGGTGGCACCGTCACCTTGCCCTGGCTCCTCGCAAGGAGTCAACGCCTTGCACGGTAACCGGGGGCTAAACACACCCCGGCTTTCGGGGCAAAGCCACTTCTCCCCGCGGGCGCTGTGGTGCCCAGCCTAACGCAGCTCTCAGCGCCCATCAGTGCAAGTACAGCTCCCCAGATGATTATTTCAGCAGGAAGCCTTACTCTACCTAAACTTGCCCTTTAAAAGAAGAAAAATCTACCGTGGCACACGCCGAGCTGCGGCAGGAGTCAGCACTGAAACCCGAGCACGAGGAGACAAAACGAGCGCACGATCAGAGAGCAGAGGGAAGAAAGGAGGGATTCTTCATCGTGAGCGAACCCTTGAACCGCACGCTTAAATTTAATTTAGCGGCCCATCCATCAGCTGCCAGTGCCACGGCGAAGGGCCAGCCGGGCCTGTTTCAGCAGAGGGCACCCAAGTCCCAGAAATCTGCATTTGCCAGCCCCGGTATATTTACTCTCTGGTATTTTAGGAGACGACTTTAGCACATGAATCTCGGTAATGTGAGCAGTGGGCCTCGTAATTCACATTGATTGTGGTTATATTACACCTGATGCATATAAATCTAAACAAAATGCATGTGGATGCAGCTAATCCTAATGAACCAGTTTAGATACCGTTAAAAAAAAAATAGATGTCTCTTTTTCTTCATTAGCATGGAAAAATGCCACAGCTATAGAAATGCTTACGCCTCTTTCTGCGAGGTTCATACTTCTGCTGCTGCTCTGAAGCACGAATCTTGTTTGAAAAGGTCCTTTGTCAATCAGCGTTTTTTCCCCTAGATATTAATAATTTCAACATTTTTTCCACTTTTGCAAGCAGTTCCTTTTCATACTCAAAAATAAAAAGTCTTATATCCGTAGTCTTTAGAACATCCATAAATATACCGCGTCATTTGTAGAGGATAACTGAGGGGTTTATATACATAAAAAACCCGTAAAGTGTACAGGAGTGCGAGAGTCCTATCTGTGCAATAAACGGCGCTCTAAATACCACATGTATTCACTGTAGAAAAGGCACCATGAAAATCTAACATATCCAAATAGCCTCGTAGCAAACTAGGAACAACCAAATGGCTTCTTGTAAACGGTACGCTGTGTTCATAAGTTATAAATACAGCAGAGAATTTGCCCTAATTGATACACCACGACCTGATGAATTACTGCGTTAAAGCTATTTTCACAGCGGTTGTGAACTGGGCAAATACCTTGTATTTTTAGCGTCACCGTAACAAATCGTAGAAGAACGCCAAGGCCCTTCCGCTACCTTTAATTGTCCTTCAGCAAGGCAACAGCCACGGATTCCTGAACCGGGTCCTAACTTACCCCGATACAAATTCAGCAGGAAAGGCTGGCAACCCACGCACCGAGGCCAGGCAGGCGCCGGCCACGCGGTTCAGCCCAGCATCGCCACCCCACCGGCGCAGAGGTGCGTAGCACTTACCCGCAGAGCGGCGCCAAGATGGAGCTCTGGTCCTGGAGGTTCCTATTAGTCTTGCAGATGCTTTCTCTTTTTTCAGCCATTTTGTCTTTGCTGTAATTACATGCTAACAACCTGGCTCTACTGCAGCTGATGGAGAGCTGGGCCTCGTGGGTAACGGCCATTGCTCACAGGTGTGGACCCTGGGGCGGCGCAGCTGCAGGTAACGCACAAAGTCAAATAGTCTTTGTGGGGAGTAAAAAAAAAATCTAAGGCAACAATGGCGCAACAGCTAAGAGTAATTTCAAAACTATCCCTCTTCATAACCACACCATGGAGCAGCCCTGGGATCCCCTTGGAGGGCAGCAGGACGTCTCCAGGAGAGAGGAGCGCTGCCAAGCCACACGCGAGGGACAGGGCTGGCAGGCAGTGTGGGAACACAGGAGTACGAGGGAAGGGAAGCACGGCCATGATCTGCTGTTCCGCTGCACGCCACCCAGATCGCTTTGGGAAGGAAAGGCCACGCGAGCCCCGAGCAAAGGGATCTGCAGCTACAGAGCGCGCGCCTGCCCAGCGCGCAGGCACGCGTGTATTTGGTTTGCCATCCAACTTCCGATAAATGACCGCTCCTGTCCCGCCTTTCTGAGCGGTGCAGACCTCCTTCTCTGACCTACATACATGACAAGGACTATTCATAACCTCCACGTAGCCATCCGATACCAATCAAAGAAGATAATAAGAAATAAACTGTTTGTGCTGGTCCTGCAGTAGGATCCAGAGGCTGAAGCAAAGGTTAGCGCCTTATTAGATCCTGGTGCCAGCAAAGCAAGCAGCAGCATCTTGACATTAATGAGCTAACAGAAGCTATCGTCCTAGCTACATTTTAAACAGCCTGCAAAATCAGAACCTCTTGTCCTGAGTTACTGAAAATCAAACCCTCTTCTCTACACGCCGGAGTCTGCAAAGAGCAAAGAACAGCCACAGAAGAAAGAGCGCTCTCCACCCTCTCCCTCCCAATAGGTTTGTGGGGCTTTTTTATCTCCAGGTGCAGAGACTCACCAGGATGTGACGTTTAATTTTATAACAAGTTCACAGAAACAGCTGTCCTTCATTTAAGCAATAAGTAAAGAGAATTTCCTCCATGCCCTTCTGCTAAATCTTAGGCTTTTTGGTGTTACGAGGGATAAAAATATCCTTAATATGAGAGACTCTTCTATAACTGTCTTTGACACTGGTAAGATTTCCTGCTGGAAGTCGGGGCCTCAGCCTGCCCACAATAAACAGTAACAACAGACCTCCTCTGAGACCGGACTTCTGCGCCGCGCTTTGAACATGCCGAGTAACGCTTGACTCTTGGGTAGGGGGAAGAAAAGGTCTCCTCCACCGCGACGTAATGCTGGGAGCGCAGGTCATGCTCAGGGGTACCTTCCCATCACCCCAAATGAAGTTAAACCACGGCACAGGGTGCCCGAGGAGGCTTCAGGCACAGTCAGACCAGCATCTCCAGGAGGGGCTGGTCCTGCCGCGCGCGTGCGCGGCCCTCAGAGACTCTTCCAGCTTTTCCTTACGATTCCGTGATGATGACAGCTATCAGATACCCTGGCCAATCCCGCACTGCTCCTGCTGTGCAGAGACAGCCAGAGATCAGACACCACTGCGATGGGCACGATGGGCGTGCAGGGGATGCCCCCGTGGGCCCGCCTCGCTGCAGCCGTCACACACAGCTCGCTGCCTGCTGTCACATACAACACCCGGGACCTTTTCTTTTAGTCGTAGACCGATACCGATTTGCGTACGTCCCCTCCTCCAGTTCATACATTCAGGCTAACGGAGGTGGTCCGGGCTGGGTCGCTCGAGCGCAGAGCGATGAGCTTTTCTCAGAGCACTGAGCACGCCGAGCTTGCTGCTGGGGAAAGCGACGGATGGGAAAAATTAAAAGGATGAACAGATACGGAGTAATAGTGTGTTTGTAAGAAAATTAAAGATTTGCTCTTCAGATGTTGAGGCGATGTAGTTAGCAGACAGCTGGCAAATGGGAGCGATTGGAAATGATGGAATAGATCAAATTATTTAAACGGGAAAAAATAAATTCTCCCTAGCCTGGCCCAGCAAGTTGACAAAGCAGCCTACTTATCGGCTGCATGTGCCGCCCTTTGTCTCTGTCACCGGGGTCATTAAGCTCCCGGCTGCGGAGCCCGGGCTGGGCTCGCGGGTCCCGCCGCCCCCTCCTGACCCCCCGGCACCCGCCCGCCGCCCCGAGCGATGCTGCCGCGCCTCGCCCCGGGGCTCTCGGGGACACAGGGGACGTAAGGCGCCCTGGGACCCTCGGGGCCGCCGGGGACATCGGGGCCGCCGGGCACCGCGGGATCTGCGGGGCAGGGGGCCGTCGGGGCGG
>VZSC01007368.1:88432-113918 GCA_013398225.1 Steatornis caripensis | reverse complement strand
AACCATCTGGTGTCCTAGTCATCCTTCTCCGACACCACTCCATGGTACAAGATGCTACAAGGAAATATCATCAGCCAATTGCTTTGTTTAGCAGAAACCTCCTTCCTAAACTGAGAAGATGAAATGAACGTGCAATAGCTTCCAAATTACTCGCTAGGTTACAAACGCTGCATAGCTATCTCTTTCTCTATGGTTGCTAATTGCTCCACATTTTTTAAAAATAAGGACCTTTATTCTTTATCCCCCAGAAGGACATCAAAATGAGAGAACTGCATTTCTGTGCCGCACGCTTGATGTATTTTATCTACAGGGAAGATGAAGAGTTACTTGCTTGTGGATGTTACTGAAACCTACCTATGTATTCGGGATCCAAAAACGTGGGCAGACCCCACATTCACTTTAAGGAGAATACACTGGAGTGAGAGGTCTTTTTGTAAAACAAACTTGAGTTTACTTCCTCCTCCTTTCACATGTAGTCCTACAGTTAGGTAGACAAAGTATTGCCATTGGTAGAATAGACATACTGACTTTGCAAGGCCTCAGGACTGAGGCTTGTCTTGACCTACCCGGAGCTAGGTACTAACTTGTTTAGCTGTCACAGCAACTCTTCTAATGACCTAATTCTCATATGGTATAAATAATTTTATACATACATGTACACACAGTATAAACACTGTGTATGAACACATTTTTATATACGCATATACANTCTAATGACCTAATTCTCATATGGTATAAATAATTTTATACATACATGTACACACAGTATAAACACTGTGTATGAACACATTTTTATATACGCATATACACAGTTCGTGTATACATACACAAAACACACACACACAGGTGGCAGTACAGAGGAACACCAGTATGAGACAGCAATCAAAACGGGCACAGGCTGACACTGGAGACTGTAGACAACTTGCTCGTGCCCAGACAAACAACTTCACCGCAGTCAGTTAAAGAAATACAGACCTAGGAACTGGGAAGAACCGGCTCTAGGGGGTAATAAATAAATTTTATTTTTTTTTTAACGTTTGACACATGAAAAACACATCATTCACAGTAAAATTTAAAGAAGCATGGAATTGCAACCAATTAAAAAATGCAAGGTGTCAAAACACGTTAGAAAGCATGCGAAATTAGTGACAAACAGATCCTAGAGAAAGGAAAAAGCAACTCCAGCATTCATACCATATTTTCTAGGGAAGAGGAGGAGAAGGAGGAGGAGGAGGACGATGACGACGACTTACTGCCACACCTTCCACCCTCCCCCAGCTTCTGCCTAAGAAAGACTTAGGACCAGAAGAGGAACAGAAGAGTGAACAAAACAGCAGAGAAAAGGGATACGTACAAGGAAGCGTGTGTATAATAGTTTTAACTATATTACTGCTGAGAATATCTTTTCTGTAATAGTATTTTTTTTTCCATAATCATTAGATTACGTACGTAGATTCCAACTACACCAAAATACATCGCTTCTTCTCACACATGGTTTGTTTCCCTTTTTTTCTCCTATAACAAAATTGGGAGTGTAACACAGATATAACACTGGATTAATTTAGGGGTTCTTCAGGGTTGGGGTTTTTTTTTGGGGGGGGCAGTGAGAGTTGGTTTCGGTTTGTTCCTGTTTTTCAGTGATGCCCCCGAGACAGGTCAAAGAGCAACTCCTGTGATCCAGAGAACCTTGGAGAGCTCCACACAGATTCCCTCCTTGAACCCAAAGAAATATTTTAGGGTACTCCTATCAGACGCTCCAAAGGTATAGAAATATGCAAAAGGCTTGGGTTGAACTTCTTAATCATTTTTCTAGCCCCTGGCTCTGTGCAAATGAAACAAAATTAAAAAAATAAATTATAGAGCAGTTTCACAGTTTTAATCTCACTTGTCTCAGGCACACTGTGGCTGTTGCAATGCATTTGTGCGTGTCTACATAGACACCCACAATTACTGGTCTCCTATTTGCTTCTCCACTGAGAAGGCTGTGTCATCTGGATTCAACTCACAAACACCAAGGTAAATGGAGAAATAGTGAAGTCTGCCAGCATCTAATTCATTTTTACAGATTATTCTAGATTATAGCACGTGCATTTGTATGCTGAGTTCTAGGTAACAGTAGTTCAAAATTATTATATCCATGGACAATATGGCAGTGAAAACTTCTGACATCTGTAGTAACGCTGAAGATAATATTACGTTACAAACGTTACTCTGACTGGTTTTTTTTCTTTCCAAATTGGAAGTGCTATAAAGAAACTCAAAAGGGAAGCATCCTGTGTTCCTTTAGACGATCTAATTTTCTCTTCTGCTTCAATTGCAATCTCTTTCTAGGCTGGGTCTTTAAATACCACACTCTCATGAGCTGGCTATGGCCACTGTCTCCACATGACGTCTGGAGGAATTAATTGAATTAAGTTCTATTCTCTAAAGCTGTCCTTCTCTCTCTTTAAAGGCAAAAATGCTTCCATAGCAACTCTAAACGCCAACAGCAACTTTACCTCTCTGTGAGCTAGGAAACCGAGGCCGCTTACACACAGGTTAACCAACAGGTCCGTTCATCGAACCTGAGTAACTTACTATGGAAGGGGCCAGTGGAGGTCATCTAGTTCAACTCCCAGCTCAAAAGCACAGCCAACTTCAATGGTGCATCAGGGCACTTCGGATGTAGTATATACTCTGTATCAAGCTTGCAATCAAGGACTTTGCTTTGTCTAAGATGCTATTGCTGGTAATGGTGCAGAGGTGAAAACAACATATAAGAAATGCACAGAGAACCCAGAGTAAAGGCAGACTAAAGACTTGTGTGCAGAGCTACTGAGATACAGTAATCAGCTTTGCCTATACAATTTGGCATGCACCACCAAAAGCTAACGTGCGGTGATAATTTCATCGAGAATAACTATCATTTAAGCAAAATTTACTTCAGGAAGTACAGCACCAATAGTGAGTAACAATTCATATAATTTAATTCACAGCACAGTATCTTATTTTCACAGTTCAGTGAGCTGTAAATGCAGCCCCATCAAAATAAATGTTAGGAAGCCTACCATATAGCAGCAGAGAGAAGCATAAACGATCTGCATTCTGTTCTTGGTAAAACTAACAAATTCTGTCATCAGAATTCAGCAGGCCCAAGATTACCTAGTAATGCTCTATGTTGATAACACCAGAGCTACACATCATGCTCTTGTTGGTCTGCGCTTCCTCTGGGATTTGCTTTTAGAATTTGTTCGTTGACTCAACTCGGACAACAAGAACTGCAGTATTGTTTCCGGTTGACTGCATCATACATTTTTTTGATTCCATACTTCTGCTTACCTCCATAAAAAGACATGAAAATTAGTTGTAGGTGTAACAAAAATCAGGATCTGCAAGAATCAGATCACAGGGTAAAGAGGAGAATTCCCTTTCCTGTCTTGTCTTTATTTCTATCTAGCTGTTGCTAATACACGTCAGGACAGTATCACTACTTCTACCTAAAGATGACCAAGAAATGAAATTGAAACTCACGCTTCTCCTAGAGGTTGGATCCATATCCCACCCCCTTCATTTCCGCTCTGCAACAAAATAAGCAAAAACAGAAGACATCAACCACTAACAGAGAAACGATTTCAACAAGGAAACGAGAGAAATACGGGAGAATCATCCATTTGGAAATAAAATATATTTCATGCTTACACTGAATGAACCACCCTGTCTTTTACATGATGTCAGGCACAGTAAAACCGAGCAGCCACTTACACAAGAGTATCAAGCGCTACTCCCTCAGGCCAGATCCGATTTTTTTTTCTTTGGTGTTTCAATTTTAATATTATCTATGCGCTTTCTTCAGGGTGGGGAAAGGAGGGAGGAGAAAGGAGAAAGGTCTACCCCTCTGTCTGTCTGAAGGAGAAGATGGATTTTGGGTTTTGTTTTAATCCGACTCCTCATGTGCTGTGAAGTCTTTCTTTCCTCCCTCTGAAACACAGCTCCTGCTGAGCCATTAACCGAGGTGCAACAAGGGCCACAGTCTCCTTAACTGTGATTTCTCTCTAAATTAAGACTTTTGCTGAAGAATACCAACAACAGTAATAAAACAAATGACACACTGGAAACCGTACATTAGGATATGAAGTCAAGAAGAGGAAAAGATTAATTAATTCAACCTATTTGAGTTAATTCAAATAAGACAGTCCTCTTTGGCCCAAACTCAAACTGCATCCGTATCAAAATTCTTTAGAATCTATCAGTATGTGACAAAACATTCACCACCATTCACAGCAACTGATTCTATTTATGCCGATTTGTATACCTACACATTAGACTGCCAAGAAAGCACGGAGGTTAAAAAAAATGCCGATGAAAAGAACTGACTTCATACTACAATGTACTTGTCTTCCTTTCACTTGGCCATTGAGGTTTCTTTTCAATGATGAGTAAGTGACTAGAACGACAATACTTCACATCATTAGTTTTCTGAGCAAATGGAACTCTTAGCAAAAGTAAAGTGAAAGATCATTGAAAAGAATTCATGGAAGGCCCAAAGCTGGCATAAGATCAAACCTCAATGCGCCATCTGGTAAATAGTTTTCTTTGTTTTCTTTACTTCTGCTACATAAGATGAGTAAGTGGGTGTGCAGGAATTTGCTGAATTTTTTCCATCTTTGGTTTGGGTTTTGGGGTTTTTTTTTTTTAAATATGCATCACCAAAGAATCCCTTTAGTTGTAGTGGATGACTGTGTTGCTTCTTCACCTCTTACGGATTCCCCAATTTTTTTTCCGCATTTGTTTCGTGGTGTGGACATGTCAACATTACATATTTGTCATGTAGGGCATTGGACCCAGCACTGTCATTCTTCTCTTTCACTTGGAGCCCTTTGCTGTTCTTTACACCCCTCCGCCCTCCGGCAGTACCAGACAGCTGGGGCAGGGTAAGGCTTGCAAGGGTCGTCATCAGCCACACAAGAATTTTTGTTACAAAAAGATGTTAAAACAATGCTTGGTATGCGTCAGGTGTAATTTGTAGTTGTCATTGTATTAACCCATACGATAACTCATAATAAGCTACGAATTTGTGATTTGCGTGATAATTTCTGGGATAACTTTCTCTTAGTTGACATTTTGCCTCACCCATAAATAATGAAGAGAAGCAAGCTGGAGTTTTCTCCACTTACATGTCTGTTTTAACTAATTCCCTTGTGGGAAAGTGGATGTTTCACTTCTAGAAGATCAAGCCTCATCTTTTCACATAATTTTGATGTGGATGAAATCAAAAATTCCTTGGGAATAAGGACAAATTTCTCCATAAGGGGTTACTGGAGGCCAGCTACCGAGTTCGCGTCACGTTTTCCAAAATTTCTAAAACACAGTGTAAGTAATGAAGAGACATCCTCTTGTATATTGTGACTTCTGGCACAAGTAGTAATATTTTACTTTAACGGCTAAAAAAAAAAAATCATAGATATTAAACATCCAAAGAGACATTTTTGAAAAATAAGGACGTTAACCTCTGTCACTCTGACCTAATGTTTGACACCGTTTTAATTCCCTCACCAGTTCTAGTCCCACATAAACTACACTTCCAGTCTTAAATTACTGCGTACACAGATACAGCTACCTATTTTCAGTCAACAAAACCCCACAAAACACTTTCATAGGCAAGGTGATCCTTCTATTTACCAAAAGAACAGTGTTTTGCCATGAAAGCACGCACTTGTGCGATTCTATTTGTCTTAAATATGTAATGAAAGACAAATATGTGTATTTTTAGAAGGGTCACTGTAGTATCATGTATGAACGCTTCAGGAAGTTAAGTTTCTACATGCATTGTCAATGCCGCACGCCGCACACGGTTTCCATTCTGCTCCCTTCACTGCTTTTGGAATCAATTGAAGTCAAAACATCCTGGAAGAGAAGTTCAGGTTTTGCACCCCTGGTTTCAATTATTTTTAAATCTGACGCACAAACACAGCTTTTTAAGATATGTGAGTGGAGCGCCAAATAAGGATCTTTTGATTTTTTGAAATACATGTGGTTGAAATCTGAGACCTGCCTGCTGCCAAGCCACAGTATTTGGAATCGAGTACTGGCACAAGAAAATAAGCCATTGTTCAGAGTATAATTTTAAGAGGAACTATCCTGCAAAAAGGAAAATGTAAATTCCCATACGTTAGCTTATGGTTATAGGACAATCCCATAATCCTTTGTTAAACACTTGAAAGTTGAAATATAGATTCTAGCAACGTTTATCCAGGCTCTCAGAAGTAATCTTTCGATATAAACTACACTAGAGCCTTCTTAGATTTTTCTACATTATAAAAGAATCAAAATTGCGAGATGGAATACTCCATCTCTTCACTGTTATTTCTAGTCCTGTGCTGTACACGTGTTAATGTTGTCTTCTTTTACATACAGCTCTCAGTATTTTTGCCATTGACTGAAGCAGCAAAAACAGTAACAGCAGGCTCCTACTGACAGAAGAGTACTTTGAGGGAAATACTGTGCCATTAGATAAGGTCGAGCAATTTCACGTCCCTTACTTCAGACGCCAAAAGAGCACATTTATTTGCAGCCGCTGTAAGGGAGTCTGACCTTCCGCCACTGCCATTCTCAGCTTTGACTGAGTAAAAAAAATTAAAAAGCAAAAATTAGTACGTTAACAAGCGCTCAGAAATTAATTTTATTACAGGTAGCTCTTCCTGGGACGCCAGATGAGCAAGGGAGACATGGACAAGATAAAGTGTAAGAACAGAAAGAGAAATCCACTGTTTAGCCTTTGTGAGGGCTAAGGTGACGTTAGAAAGCACACAGTTACATACCACGGGCATTCACGTACAAAAGGATCAAAGTCGAAAGATGAAACTAAAAAGAGAACGCCGTCCTCCTGAAGATAAAACCAAGTAAATTGTTCTACTCTCAGGTAGTGAAACAAAGGAAAATGAAAATTTAAAAAAGGCAGCAAACCATCCCTCAGTTCACTAAACAGAAAAACGTACAATAGGAGGTTTGCTGGCAAATGGTTTCTTCTAATGACAGAACTAATACAGTAAGTGACAAAAAGCGTAACAGCGAATGTAGTAACACCTCCGCTAGTTTGGGATTTTAACAACGAACGTGCTCCTTCCAGCGCCCGATGCCAGAGTGACACTACCAAGTCACGAGGTTTAAATCGGGCTTAGAGAACGACGACGACAAAAAAGTCTTAATCTCATACTCAAGACTCAAGTTTCAGTTTTCTCACTC
This sequence comes from Steatornis caripensis, assembly GCA_013398225.1. NCBI lineage: Eukaryota > Metazoa > Chordata > Aves > Caprimulgiformes > Steatornithidae > Steatornis > Steatornis caripensis. The sequence continues at coordinate 106,697 of VZSC01007368.1, read as the reverse complement.
TGTCCTTTGTGAAGAAACACGCTAGCTCAAAGCCTTTTTCGTCAGCCTGCCACCCAGGTTTCACAATAAAGTGAGAGCCTAGTTAGACCCAGATCCACCTTTGACTAGAAGCATCATTTTTAGGAATCATGCTGTTTTATTTTACTCAGAGAAGAGCAACTACATCATAGAACTCTAACTTGTGTACATTAAGAGAACAAGCCTGCTCGAACGAGAGATAAAGACAGAAGCTTCCAAGTTAAACACCCCAAGTTGCCTCCTGGAAGATTCTCTCAGTTGAGGTACCCGCTCCAGAAACCTCAGGAAACCGATCACTGTAAGCAACCACGATGATGTTTCACTCGGACAAGCTGTTAGCGGCCCATGGAACAAACCGGTGTTTTGTCTCCAGATTACAAAACAAGCATGGCATTAAGCACTGCTGAGCTGCCCTGGCAGAATCCCTAGCTGAGCAGCCACAAAAAACCAGACCAAAACTGCAGTTTCAGCCTCTATCAACCATCTAGATTAAGATCGCCACCAAAGCAATCTCAACTTCACTGCCCATCTCCTGGGCGCTCCTTGACAACGTCAAGAATCCAGCCACACTCTTGCTCCGATCAGTGTTGTCTTAGCAAGAATAACTCCGTATACTGCATGGTTTAGACAGGGAGATGTGAACTGAAAGGCTTCTAAAATTCTAGGCGGGCAAGCAGTTCAACAGAGAAAGTCACACCATTTCTTTGGAAAAAAAAAAAATTATTGAGAGAAAAAAGCACAAGTTGTACCTTCGATATACAAGATAAAGAGGCCAACAGTTTCCTTCAGTGCATCGGAACGCAGAGTACAGACAGAAAGAGAGAGCCTGCTCCGGCAAAGGCTCAGTCAGAGGAGACATCCCACGGGCATTCGGAAGTACTTTCTGACGAGCCTGGGTGCCAGCCTGCACGGGCAAAGCAGCCTCTCTGCCTGGAGCTCAGGCTGGCCTGTAAAGCACGTGCCAGTACAGAAGAGACATCTCTCAACATTACAGTACTCGTACACCTGCACCATCGACTTCTCAGTCCAAGCTTGTGTTAAACTAACTTCAACCAAGTCTGTGAGTAAGATAAGAGAGGCTTATAAGAAAAAGAGAAAATATTTTTTCGAGTTTGCCTTACAGTCAGGACACTGGTTCACAAGCACCAACATAGCTGTCCCTGTCCACGGCATAGATTGATTTTACTTAGCTTCACAAACCGTGTTAAGGCATTTACATAAACGGAAACTGCTCCAATGTTTATGCTGTCCTCAAGAGGTTTTACTCAGATTGCTTTGCTTTGTAAGTAATTGGCTCTTCCTTTTTCTGCTCATCTTTCATTTGGATTAGCAGTCAGTATGTGATATGTCATGCTCAGAGTGACGTAGTGTCAGTGTGTACTGACAGAGTGTGGACAAAGCCCACCCCAGATCATCATTAGCAAAAATGGGGGCGAGCGTTACGTCTGCGTGTGCATCTGTGTGTGTGTTTGCACTGAAAAGAAACAGAGTTAAACTTATGGCCATGTCTGTCATCTGGCTTCGAGTCTTTGTTATGTCAATACTCTGAAATAATCTCAACCAAAATATTTTCTTTTGATGCAACAGAAGCATTAATGCATGATAGATGCATTTGGAAAGTATTTATCGCTCGTTAAGGATTCCCTAAATAGAAACGATGTGAAACACAGACTACATGCAAGGTCTACAAACTGACTTCTTCGGTCTCTGACGTACTGCAAAACCTCACGCCTTTCCCAGAGTAAACAACACTCAAGAAGAAGCCGACAGAAAGGTACAAAGATTATGTTGTGTTCAAGCAGAATGTTCAGACGTGCATTTGTTCAGAATGACCTTCATCCCAGCACTCTGTTCCTCTTCACTCACTGTGCGTGCTTGGTCTTTTAACTAGAAGGTTTTCTTTCAACGTGTGGTATATGGAGCAACCGAATAAAGTATAGCTGGGGTAAGCTAAGGGGGACACCAACCTGTGCCACCAGGCAGTTGGGCCAGTAGAGGAGGTGAACTAGTCGAAAGGTACCAACACACACGGCTGACGATTGCTTCCACCGTTCTTCAAGCAATACTAAGGGAAGTACAGCGATCTCGCATCATCTGAAGGCCTTCGATTAGCCTCCTTTGATTGGCATCCTCATTAGGTTTTCTAAAACATGTAACAACATTTCATGGAAGTCTATCTGCAAACGGTTTAAAGCGACTAAGCAGGCATCTGATGCTACTCACACTGGGAAGCGATCTCCTCAACAGGTGCATAGTTTCGGTACATGTAGCTTTTGTTTATTGACCTCATTTTATTACTAGAAACTTGCAGATTTAGGTCAATTTGGGCTGTCCTCTGCAATTACGAAAAGTGTCGATCACGCTGCAAAAGCAGCGGGTGGATCTGTGCTTAGCTTGCCCACCCCTCTTCACAGAGTCCATCTTGACACAGCACTTCCACTGCCTGGAAATAAATATCCTACTTCTCAACATATTGTTCATAAAAAAAAATTAAATTCTTTGAGAACTCTTAAATAAAATTTCTTTCTCATGATGGATGAGCTCCACTGTGCAAACTCCGTGGAGAAATGTTGTTCCTACCAAAATTCCCATAAAAAAATCTGAGAATCTGTTTCCGTTGTAGGTGTAATCACAGCGGTATGCAAAAACTAGGCTTACCAGGTTAAGTAGATCTATCAGCATCAGTATGATTAAACATGAAACTGAACAAGATTTTGACTAGGAACTCTATGACCACTGGCCAAATACAGTAATATTTTGACATCTCATAAATAGAAAATCAAATTTAAACAATTCAGCTGGCAAAAAATCCATTATTCAAGATACAGTAGTACGTGAGCAAAAAAAGGGACCGTTAAGGTACAGTTCTCTTCACTGAAATTGCTGTACTACTTTTTCAGCGACAATTAAACCATCACCAACGAATCCACAGGACGTGGTGCAACCAAACCGAGGCCCGACGTGCTCAATTGTTCCGGTTTGCTCTGTTAATAAACGCATTTACAAAATAATGCTTTCCATCTCTCCACGGAAATGTTTTCCATGTGGCGAGAATGTTCAGGTCTGACTCTGAACTCGCACGCTGTAATAGAAGGCTAATTTAAAATGAATAAGGCCATTCTGTGGATTAAAAAGTCAAGGACGGCCTGTCAGTTCTGTTGACAAAGGATTTGTGGTTTCCTACAGAAATAAATATGCATTCCTCGCTCCATCGGCAGCTAGATCCCAGTGATACGTACCTCTCCCAGTACTTCAGTTGTTCTTTTCCTTCACTGAAGGCCATCTATACTGACACAGTTTTGTTACACATTATTACTCGAATCAGATTAAACGTATGTCAGCTCAACAAGGGCTGGCTATGCCGCAGCATCCAGTAACATCACACACCTCTTAACAGCACCTGGTACCGAAGAGCGTCAAAGTAAATTATAATTTGTGAGTAAAGCTTCGCATTGTTCTAAGCGTAGGGAATGCTATCATTCCCATGCTACGGACTGGGAAACGGGGACACGCGTCCTACGTGAAATGTCCAATGACACAACGCGCGTTGGTGACAAAGCTGGAAAGAGAACTTGACTCTCTAAGTGTTTAAGGTAGTAGATGAGGGAAGCAGTTTGCCAGCCTCCCACACACGCATAAATGGAGTTTTGCCGTTGATCCGTTCAGTTACTTGGCACTGAAAATACTTGCAAATTTAACAGCTACAGCCGTAACTTCATTAAGCAAAACACTTCACAAGTATGACAACTTCTTTAGAAGGAAACCTACTCTCCCAGTAACCCGACCTGCTGCCCTGACACCAGTGACGTAATCCGGGGCAGAGGCTCCAAGAAGCATCTGGTAAAACATGATGATTCAGTGGAATCTGGTAAAACAAGAACTGGAAGGGCCAAATATATCTTTGAAGGAATTCCATTGAAGCTGGAAAAGGAGGGAAGCCAGCACAATGATGCCAACAAGATTACATCAGGGATTAATCTAGCCTGAGATCAACTTCACCTTCCCCGCTAACTACTCCGCTTAGATCCATTAACCGTCTCCACAGCACCATTCCTCAAGAATTAGAACAGCCTCCCCCGACTTTAAGGTTTCGCTCACCTCTGCTCCTGACAACTTGATCTCAATTCCCGTGACTGTCTGGCTCAAGCACTGCACTACCTCCCCTCCCCTTTGCTTCCTTCTCCCTCCTGTCTCATACAGCTACAATTTCACAGTCGCGGGCCGCAAGCAGCCTGCGCAAACCGTACGCCAAGGAGACGGTTGCTCGCTCTTTGTGCTCAGCTTGCTTTTCCCACGCGCAGGCTGTGCTGATGAGCTTGGTAACCCATCGCATCACCCCGGTTCTCCCCCGGTGAGCCTCTACAAGAAACTTTGCAAGTTCCTCCCAGTGATCTCTGCTCACATCTCTTCTGGACCTTACTGAAGGGAGAAATACAGAGGTTAACTGAAATTCTTTCCACCGAAACTTCTCTACAGTTTTTTTTTTTTTTAAAAAAAAAAAGGAAAAAAGTTCAATTTACAGAGTCTTTTCACAGCTAGTCTCCTCATTTCTTGATCAAAAAACACTCAAAGTTTTGCAGTGGGCTTTATTGTAGGGGTGCAGCTGGGGAGGAGGTTTGCGGGTTTTTTTGTTCCTAAAATGATCCTGTTTATGCAACCATAATTACATTTGTTTGTTTATGTTTTGGTTTGTTTTGCTGGGGGTTTTTTAAGGGGAAAACCCTAAAACTTCACTGGGAGAAAGGAAAAGATTCCAACCTAGCTCTAATAAAAGACACTTGATTTCTTCCTCTCCCCGGGCCTCCATCCTCCCCTGCCAGCACAGGGCAGAGTGCTTGCTCGGAAGCCAGAGCAGAATCAAAAAAAGCCAGAAAAATGACAAGTGAGCTAAAATATTCCCAATAAAACTTCCGGGTAAGAGTGCAAAAGTCATTCAATAAAAGGGAGCACAAATCTAGGATAACTGGTACACTGGGTACTTGGCAGAGCACGAGATATTTTGTGGCTTCTTTTGGTTGGGGTTAACGTCATCTTTATTTCTTCATTACATGATCCAAAAGAGACTGAATGGGTATTTGGGAGGGATAACGAGATCAAACAATCATGTTAAATTGATATTTTGAGCTTGCAGTTCTAAAATATCCTGCACTTACGGTTTCAGAGAAAACCCTCAGAATTCCTTCCACTGAGTCTACAGACAGCCTGGAGCTACTAATCAAAGAGTAGGGTTACCTTCTCTTTCTCCTATGGGACTTAAGTTAAAACAATTATCAGGCTTGGCAACAAATTGTGCCAGTGAAAATTCACAGAACTTTTGTGCTGCTGTAAGGGAACTGAATTTTTCATGGCCTGGACTATCTCTTTATTCAAGCTAGTGTCTTCACGAGCGCCTGACCGGGCAGTCAACATTATCTCATCTCACTCCCATGAAGCATAAAGGAAAGGGGAATTGAAGGGAAAAATCCTCCCGCTTCTGGACAGCATTCCCTGAAACTCTTAATCCAGCAGGAGATAAGGGAAGAGGATCTTCTCCTGGAGACCTCGTTTCACCACAGTTCCCCCCTCAGTTATAGACGCTCACACGCTTGCACACACGTACTCATATTGCCCATGACAAGTGGCAATTATAGCAATTGCTGGCTTCGAAAGTAAACGGGGAAACGTTTAGTCTATTTTTAGAAGTCTTTAATGCAATTTAGCAGCTGCAAACAAACAGAGAGCGCCAGCAACGTACAAGCAGCCTTCTGGAGACCGCAGTCTGGGAACCTTTGCGCTACCGGATCACATCTAGCACACACCCCCCACGGCTGTGCTTCTATTCAGAGACCACGGTGTTTCGGCGCGGGAGCAGGCCAGGCAAGTGAACAAACCCAATACCAATATGCGGGCAACAAGAGACCTACAGCTCCCCAGGACTGGGCAGAAAAGTACGAGGTGACTCAAGAGACTGTTGTGCAAAGAACAGACCTGTAGACTTGAATGCTCTGAGCCTGCTGACTGCAGTAGCTCCTCTTTTCCCCTTTCTCACACCAGCGCGTCATCCAGGACAGCCCCGGCATCTCCCTGAAGCTCTGCCTGGATGCTGAGCCAGGAGGCAGCACGTGCCTCGTTGCTTCCAAGGTGCCTTAACAGTCCAGCACGGATTTGTATCGAGGGAACAGAGAAAGTCCACACAGAAAAAAATAACCACAAATTACGCAGTAACCTTTGTGCGAGGACAAAAAGGAGTCTCCCAGATGGGCTTTTTCACCTGGCCCAAGCACTGGTTTCTGCAAAACCAGTAGTAACTTCCTGCCTTTGACCTCCATCCTTATCAACAGATCAAAAGTACATCGGCAGAAAATTACTACGCATGCAGGCACAGCACAAACCGCATCAACAGCGCTTCCCAGGAAATCCAAGAAAAGTTCAGAGGAAAAGAGGGAAGAACAAAACCTCAGAAGAGGTAGAATTAAGATACTATCACGAAAAGCAAATATTTATCTGCCATCAGTCGTCCCTCAAGAGGCTGCCAAAGGAGATGGCCCATCCTGTGCTCTACACTGTCTTTGTAAGGAAGGCAACTATTCGAAATCCTTTTCCCCAAGAAATAAGTTAACGAAAAAGCAAGCTCTAAGATAAATCCTAAAATGAAGTATCTATTTGGGACCCCACGCTTCCCATAAATCTAAGATCAAGAGCCACAGGGAGGTACCCAACTGATCAAGATTCGTCCCTTGGAAGGAGGAAAATGCACATGCACAGGGACGGACAGACCCTGAACGTTTCCAAGGCATCACTAATGCATACTGCTTTTCTCAAAGTGCCACTACGGAAAATAATAAAAGAAAGGCTGTTTGAGAAATAACCTCTGTGGTCAAGCAGAACTAAACTCTCTCCTGGTAGGAACTAGGAAAATTCCAGTGAGCTGAGCTGCTTGCTTTTGTGCTGGCAGAAACACGTGTCAATTGAACACGCAGAAGGCGAAGCGGCCCATCACAGCATACAACAGAAAGGATACTGCAGTAAGAGTAAAATAATTTCCTTTAAAAATATTAAAAGAATGTAAAATTCAGTTTTACACTGGGCTTACACATTTTTGATTTCAAAAAACTGGCCAAAATCAGTGCATTTGATATTAAAAACACAAACTTTTTTTTAATATTTGAGTGACAACGTGTTTCAGTACTGCCAGATGCATCAAGTTACGCGCACTCGGTGTCCTGCACTGAAAAGATGAGATCCACTGGTGTTTATTTTAATAGCACACCACCACCATTTAGCAGGAGGGTCAAAGAGGCTGTCTGCAGTGAAGTACTGTGCTAGTGATGTCGCTAAGCTGACAAATTCTCAGCAAAATTGCAAACGTAGGTGTTACCACTACAAACTTCAACCTTAAGTCCCCTACTTATCATCACAGACCAAAGCATTACTTGTATGAAGCAGTGAATTAATGACAGACATCACACCAACACCATCTTCATATCTGTTGGTTTTATTACAGTGAAGACAATCTTCCTAAAATCGCAGAAGACGCTGACAAACATCGACATAACTCTTGGGGCACAACTCAAAAGCACTTGTTGGTGTAACACAACAACTTCTATTCCCTTCCTCTCAGCAGGAGACCCACGCTGCCTACCTAGCAGGCAAGAAAACTCTGAAATGGGCTCAGGGTGTTCGGTTGCCACCTCTGTGGCAACGTGCTCCTGCAACGTCTCAGCTGCTCGGGTCAGAGCCACGGCCACTGATGCTGCAGACACCACCGGTACCAGCAGTAATGACTCTTCCAGCACTAGCGCTCTTCCAGGGCCCTTGCAAGAGCATTCCTCGTGTTCAAAAAAATGAGCGGTTTGTCATTCCTCCAAATTGCCTTATTCATTCCTAATGATTTTAAAGTACTTTGCACTGTCTTTAACATGACATTTTCTAAATCAAGAAAATTTCAAAACAGATGCTTGGGTTAAAAACATCTGACATTAAAAACATAGCTTTTTTTTTTTTTCCCTTTTCCTTCAGCACTAGACTGCTCTCTTATGGGAATCAAGTTTATATGTATCATCTGGTCGCAGAATGTTGCTTCAGGGCTGGAGCACTGGAAGTATTTAGGAATTTCTTTTTTTTTTTTGTCTCTGCACCAGAAAACCTCAAGAAAATTCCAGGACTTCAGAACTTGCTGGATGTCAGCAAAAGTTATCAGAAATATGCAACACGCAAAAGTCTGTATTAAAAATACCCAAGCTATTTACTCTAATGAAAACCTCTTTGTAAAAATCTATTCTGCAATTTATATTGGTTATTCCAAACTGCCCATAAATGCTGCTGCTTTTAGGACAGACTCTGACAGGACCTTTCTTTTATTGCCTTACGGTCTCGCAAACTGCCTTTTTGGTATTGAATGCAAAACTGTTTTCCCTCCATTACAGGTTTTAGTTGTTGGCAGTTACAGAATTGTATTTTCGTCACGGAATAAACAAAGAAGTTGTGACTGTGTTTGTAAACAGCTGCATATATATTTTTAGAGGTCAGCTGAAGTTCACAGTCACATCCCTCAACTTTTATAAGCAATATAAGCAACAAAATTAATTCTGCTAATTGGCCATGCAATGTATCTGCGCGCTTCAGAAACAGGGAGATGAAAAAGAGAGACTTCTATGCTCCAGCTATGTAACGTAACTGGAAATGTCAAGATTATTAGGGAACTAATGGAACTACCAATGAAAACATTCATGGGCCACAGTACCATTAGGCTAAACTTTAAATTCCAATGTCAAAAGGTCAAGAATTCATATTTTGTTCCAGTATTATTGTCTTTAAGTTAAACCACATTTTCTCGCCTGACTGGAAGTAGTTCCAGAGTCCATTCCTGTGAGCTGATCACTAAAAATCCAGTTTGGGACTCATGCAGAGCACCTAGGTCTGCTGTTTGCAAAACGTGTCAGATCACTCCATAAAAAGAAACAGACTGAAGAGTTCTGGTAATGGCCTGACATGTTAATTTGTAAGATTTATGACTTTTATTTGAAGGTAGGATTAGCACAATGTATAAAAACTCCAACTGCTGACAGAACATTTACACAAGAAAAAACTTAATGTTTTCAATAATTTGGGAAAAAAAAAAAAGTAACATTTCCCCACCCTGTGTTTGGTTTTGTATTTTTTCTCGAAATGCTCCATCTCTTTCATCGCAGCACCTTTATGAGCAGCGACTGCTCTCCTGTCTGTTACATGCCTTCATGCACACAGGGGAAAACTATTCCAGAACTACGTCTTGTAACTAAGGCGCTGCAAGTTCAAATGAGAAACCAAAAATCAGGTTCTGATTTCCCAGCCTTACGTTTACTTGCTTGTCCTTAGGCTTCAGCTCTTGTGCAACGTCAGCTGTTTGCACCAAGTACAAAATATTTTTAAAGAAAAGCCCAGTAAGAATTCAAACCTACTAATATGTACTAGTTTTGTCCGATAATTAACGCATTACCGATCTAAGTATAAGTAATCACAGATTCCGAAATATATTATGCCCCATTCCTCTACTTACTAGCTCTCCCACTAAATAGGAATAGGTTCGCATTCCCTGATGCGGCCCAAGCAAAGCCTTGAGGCAGCCATCACGTGCTGAAGGACAAGAACGTAGCTGCAGGCTTAGGTGAATGCATATTTCCTCATTCTACATTTCTTATTACCAAGTATCTCCCAAAGCCTGATAAAAGGAAATCACAAACCTGCTACATTTCCACCCCAATACGAACGTTAACAGAAATCCACAGCAACTTCTGGTAGCCACACAAAGCTCATTCTAATGAATTACAACTGGCCTATAATTCCCGTGATGAAGTCTAAATTATCTAAGAATCAAATAGATAATGCGAGTGAACACTGGACAAAGTATAAAATGAAAACAGTTGTTTGAGTGTAAAACAGACTTTTCGTCAGAATCGGCCACTTTTTCATGTTTCCCACAAATAAAGAGTCATATTAATTTGTTGCTACTATAAAATCACTAAAAGAAAATTTAGTTATAAATAGCTTTGACTATCAAATTGCATATGTAATTGCAATGCACTCTACTCCATTTTGCAGCACAGCTTATCCAATCAAGAAATAAAAACAGTTCTGTGACTGCAGTGAACAAAAACCATCTTCCAATGCTCCCCACTGCTGTGGCACAAATCCAGGGCTATTAACAGTATTGGCAATCTCCGCATAGAGAAATTGTTGGTATTTTAAGCATTTTCTCATTTAGATCTGCCCTAAAAAGTTACCTAGTACGGTGGTGAACAGAGCAGTGGCCCTTATTAGTCTGTCAATACCACGGCATGGTATATTTTAAAAAAAGAAAAACAAACAAATCCAAACACAGAGATAAAATGGGGTTAACAAAATTCATGTGTAAAATTTACGCAAAAATTCTCCTACTGTGGAGAAGTCCATATACACAATTATGGAAACTGCCAAACGGGAGACTGTTTGCTGAAGGACTGTCACAGGTATTTTCAAAACATGAAGGTACGTGACATAGTTCGGCTTTTGTATAAAAGCCGCAAAGTGCAGTGCAATGAGTGAAACATTCATTACCAATCGTCTTTGTTCTTCTTCACACAGCATGACCGGCACTTTGAATTATATATTAGGAAGGACACAGATGGCCACAATGTCCTGAGAAGCTCAACTTATTCTCAATCACCTTGCGTGAGAGTTCAAGTTTTGATTTCTGTCTCCGGGCTTCTCCTTCCAGACTAGAAGGGAAATCAACAGAAATCATCAGCGCTCGAACCACCACGGCCTATTCCGAGTAAGCACAGACACTTCACCAACAGCTCAGATGAAGAACGCAGGTCACGTACACACACACACCAAACTGCTTCACAGCGCTGCAGGGGACCACGACCTCTCATCACTCTGATCAAATTTCAGCAAAGCTAGTTCACTTTATTCTCAACAGTTTTCCAGATACTTGAAAGCGTGAGTGGCTTACACACCCATGTATGAAAATAAGGCAAGAATTCTGGACAAGAGCATTGTCTTTAAGCGCAGGCAGCTGCCTACGGCTCCAGGCTGTTCAGGAAGTGAAAATCCCTCTTAGAACAGTTCATCGATATTACTTGGGATCCAAGATTGACAGACTATTTGCCTCCACTAATGGAACCCGTTGTGCTACCCACAGCAAAGGCAGCAAGCGGGAACGTAAATAAAGCTACTTTCAAAGTTTAAGTACCGTATTTCTTTCTAAAAGTGTCTAGAAAGCGTCCTTAGAAGAGGGATGGCCTCCAGTGATCTTCTCTGAAGAAGCTCCATCTCAAACACTTCATACTACAATTGTAATTTTTTCCCACTGAAAGAAACCATTGCCAGGAAAGCTCTCGTTTATGGCAGACAGCATGCTTTTTTTACGTGGAAGAGAACTTCGAGGGGGTTGCCACAAAGAAATTAGTGAATTAGTAAATGAAAAACTAGTGAATGAAAAAGTTTTTACAGATTATAGATACTATAATAGCAGAGTCCGGAAATCATCACCTTGGACCAAAAGCAACACAACTGTCATGTACAAAATAAATTTCTCTGTGGAATAGCCAATACAGTGCTGAAGCATATATGTAGTGCTGTATAGCGTTACATCCTTGGTTTGAAATCTTTGCTACCTCACTTCGAAGCAGTGTTCTTCACTCCATAAGACTAAAGGTCACCAATTTCTTTCTACGTGTACTCTGAACATTGCTGCAAACTCATGTCAATAGGAAAGAAACAAAGCACATAGCACCTATTACCGACACTGGGTCTGGGTGTCCTGGATGGAAATGGTTTAGTCTTCATTGTTTACCACGACACAGAGGTCAAGGGAATGGACAGGGAAAATTTCCTTTTCTTGCTATTAGTATTCTCACAGCAAAAATAAAACAGAGAGAACGGGATTTTTTTTTATTATTTATTTATAGCAAGTTAAAACACATATTGAACAGCAATCACATTGAAAGCTGGGTACGCTAATGAAAACAGATGAAAACACAGAAAATCTCATCTGCCATCCAGACAGCCAAGGCGAGGAAGATCCTTACGTTTTCTAATGTATGTTCTAATGTAATGATGTGCATAAACCATACAAATGTTACAATACCTGAGCACTAGGCACATTTGGAAAAATCAGGCCAAGCATGTTATCTAGGCACCTGTAGGATTCCCAAAAAGGCTTTTTTTCCAATTAAGACATTTTACAGGAAATTAAATAAAAATGTGTTTTTCTAACTAACTGGAAGTGCATAGGATAAAAAACAGAATCTATAATTTAACACTAACATATGCCTGCTGTCCTTATGTCCTACCAGTTCCTAAAACTTAGAGCTGTCCTGCATTCAAAATGTGCTAATCAGCAATCCATAAAAGTAGAACACCTAGATCAAAAACAAACTTAAAACCTCAGTGCCACTCATAGCAGCCACTTAGTCTTTTTTGAGTATTCTGGCAAAGAAGATGTTATTGCTGCCACAGATCTGTCGCTCAGTCACTCCCTCACCACCTAAGAAGTCCAGGATCGCTTTTCCGAATTCCTACTTGAGGCATTGCAATGTATCATGAAATGTCAGGTAGCCAGTCTGAGCTGAAGTACGTCTCAGGACAGACTGCAGACTCCCCGGATAAATATCATAGCTGCTCCGAAAAATCTCATGTCATCACTTCAGCAGTCCAGCTTATGCTAAACGCTTGGCAAGGTACTAAGAGTTACGTCACTGGAGCAGTAGACACGGTTTGCAGATCTGGAAGACCAAAGTGATGGACAAGGTGGTGAAGAAAGGGAGGTTGAATCCCCTGTTACAAAACGCAAGGTTAAAGAGAAGATGATGTTTGTGGACAGAAGGACAGTGAGGGAGAGAGCGGAATTCTCCTTATGATAGAGATGAATTCCAGTAATTGATGGGATTTCCTAAGGGCTGTATGAATGCAGACAACAAACGTAAATCTCTACTGCTGTACACGCTTACACACAGCAACAGCTCTGCCCTTGTTTTAGCTGTGCACCAGAAGACTGAGAGTTTAGACCAAAGCAGGCATACAGGCAACAAAGCAAGCATAGGGACCCAGAAAGATGCTTTGCAGACTTCAGGTTGAAAGATAAAAGTAGACTATATGGCATCAAAATGTTTCTTGGACAGATGACAGAAAACGAGAAAGCAAATTTAAGTCCAGCTAAATCACAGAAGAGTTTCAATTTAGAAACCACCAACTAGCAGATTTTATATTCTTATCTCAGAGAAACTTATTTGCAAGTGGTGTGATTATTATTGAAACTTAGCTAGATGACAGATAGAGGCAAGTTCCAGACATCTCATGATATTAAACCCCTGCACTTATACTTTGGTAATTTGCGTACATAAACAATCCTGTAATTAAGTCTTAAAAGATATCTATCCAGTTACATTACTTCTGTGTTGTTTAAATACCATATAATTATAACAAACACATGTAGCTAATATGTCTACTTGTACCCAGTATTCCATGATTAAATCAAAGAAATGTGCTTGCAATAAACTTTCATATTTAGCATAGGGGAACCACGTTAGTAGGTCTGAATTAAATCCCGGTTTGCCAAGTCTGGTAAGTGAAGGACAAAGCGCTACAACTATCAGAGTCACACACAAGGAAACGCAGTAAATCTGTAAGTAACGTAACTACAAAGGACGACACTAAAACCATAAGAAACAACGTATTTCTCTTTTACACTTTCTGCGAAAAATGCCTTCCGCTGTCTTGAACACATTTTTCTCCCTGAGCATCCAAGTGCTAATTCATTTCTTGCTTCTACTTTGCACAAGCCACCACAACACAGAACGCGACATTCTCCTTCCCTTTCCGTGGAGCTCCAAGACACCCATCCAGCCAGGCCCCCATGAATTAACAGGCACCCAGGTAGCCAGGCATTTCCAGGAGCCAGATGCTCCCGGCGTGGCCTTTGTCCGCGTGGCACATCCCAGCCATCAGCCGTGCGCAGGCTCCAGGAGCGTGAACAGTGCGCTCAGCTCTGGGGAAACATCGGCAGGAAGGAAGCGCCACGACAAAGCCTTCTCTGAACAAATTAATCCTGTGAATAAAGTTGCCTCACCAGTTAAGGATGAATTACCAGATTTGAAGATGACCTCAGGAGGGGATGGAAAAGACTTCGAAAAATATCATTTGATGTGCCTAACTTTCTGCACTTGCAGCCAAGAAAAACTAATTTTACATGCTCACAGAAGAGCTTTGATCAGACGTTGGATTCCCAGGTGCTTCAGTGGTGTGCTCTACCCGTCACACGCTTTTTTTAATCCAGCTGAGAGGGGAAAACTCTTTTTCCAAAGCATCAGATACATGCATCTCTAAATCACCTGGCAGGTGACACACTGGGCAAACGTGCCAGAAGACAGTTGCCTACCAATTAGCAAGCCAATTACCAATTAGATTATAACACGCAGACATTGACTGCTGCTCTTCTGTTCTCTGTAGTGCCTCTGTGCGGACAAATTATTTGTTGAGTAGTTTGTGAAACAGTACACTGCTAAGCCAAGAGAGTCTTCTGATTAACATTATACTGTAACTGAGCATGTTACCTCTTCTCTATGCTATGGTAAGCATACTACACACTAACAGCCAATTCCAACCCTGGATTTTCTTAATCATCACAGTAACCGAGTTTGAAAAGTTTTCTCCTATTACTTTTTAATTGGTGACACACCAAATAACGTCATAGGAGTTTTATACTGTGTCCACCCTACTTAAGACAACATATTAACTCCTTAAGCAATGCAGGGGAAGCCCAAACAAATGTATAAATTTCTTGCAAATCCTACAGACAACATTAATCGGAGAGCTGACTCTGTGGCTCCAGAAAGCAATTTGATTAAACCAACACAAACTCCTTAAAATAGGCCACATGAAATGACTTATTAAGCATATTTTGCAGGAAGCTGAGAGAAGTCCTTCCTCTACAAACGCTATTGTTTAAGATCGCGGTTTGTAAAGCGCTCGGAGACAGCCGAAGCACAGACCTTTGCCTAACTGGAGTCTAAATGAAAAAAAAAAAACAAGAATGACACGAAAATCCACAAACCTACAGAAATAAAAGTATACCTCAATCTACAAAGAGCTGGAAGCGATACAGTACTGAGTATCACAACTTCTGAGCTGTAACCACCCGGCCACCGGCAGAGACAGCATCCTATGCTTCTGCAGACTTTAGGCAACCTGAATTTCCAAGATGCCTCTCAGGGCTCAAGATTCAGGACTTTGAACTCTTTCTTAAGGTCTTCGCTTACCAAGTCACACGTGGCTCGTGTTCCTTTATTTGTTTGGGGTTTTTTTCCTGGATTGGGGGAAGGAAGGTTTTTTTCTTAACATAAAACATATGTCAGTAGTACCATTCATTCTTCATGCAACAGCAGAGTCACTGGGCATTCCTTAGCCACCTTGCTAAGCCAACTGAACCCACGCCCACACCCTTCAGATAATATCCCCAACAACCAGGCACAGGCTAAAATGGAGTATAATCTCCCTCTATACTGAAATTGTTTCAGTTTGCGTAGAGTATTTGGGGCCACAAAGAAATTCATAAGGTAGGATGCGCACATGTGAAGAGAGTGGGAGATTTCACATCAGCTGTCGGGAGACTCATCCCCCAGGGAACAGTCAGCGCAAGACCTGAAGTCAGAAGCCATATGAAACGCCCTAACGCCGTTTCAGAAAAAAAGCCCACAACTTGTCTTTCTTCCGTACTGACATTAGTAGATTAAGAAGGTTGGCAAAATAAACATCTACAGGAAAGCAAAGCAAAAACAAAACCACCAAACCAAAAAAAACCCCAACACACAAGGCACAGAAGACTAGGATAACAGAAGACTAAATGACTTTTATCCACTACTGAGGACAAAGAAACAGCCATAATCTTAAAGGGCACAAGGAAATTGAAATTACTTCGGAGAAGAAGAGAAAGAAATGGGCAAGCTGAATCCCAGTGGGAAAAGAGCAGGAGCTGTGTTTAGGAAGTCAGACTTAGTACCATTTGTGCAGCTTAAGATGGGAGACAAGCAGAAATCTTCAAGACAAAACAAAGGAAGAGCAGATAGGGTTTTAAGCAATCACGTAGCACAACAAAAATGGGATGAGATTCACTGGACAATGACCTGAACAGCTGAAACATGACAAAGTTGCTTTCCTCGTGACAGTCCCCTGACTGCCAGGGAATGAGTAAGAGGAAAAAGCCATACTTCACCGCAGTGGAACCTTCCCTTCTGGATAACCGTTTTTGAACAAATCGGTCCGTTTTGTAGCTTTGTTTCTTTCTCGTGTTCAATACTAAAATGACACAATTGACCTTTAAAAATAAAATTCCTCACATTCTATCTATATACAATTTGAGAATTTATTTGCCAGCTAGCAAAGTGAATTAATTCCTTGTGTTACCTTCAATTTGATACATACTTGAGACAAACGATGGTTTATTAATAGTACGTGCTATGTATACAAAAATACAAACATTAAAATAATGTAGAATGGAAAACAAGATGAAAGACACAATGTTATTCTGTTTTCACTTGGAAATACCCACTTGAAATGAAAATACCTTAACCACTTCAATAATTCAGTTTCCATGAAAATATTTCAATGTTATGTTAAGGTCTCAAATCCATTATTAGCATATTCTTTTTGTCTCACAGAACCACAGGTTTGGACCTCATGGATGATAAAAGCACCCCTAGGACTGTATGTTTGAGTACAAATGGGAATTACTATGTGTTAAACTGACCGGAAAACAGGATGTTACTTTTTTCAACCTCTGAATCAGAGCAATACAAATATTTCACAACATTGCTAACAAGGATTTCAAGATGCTTTCAACCAACAACTTTCAAAAGAAATCCAAGAAGTCAACGTAACCTCATCAAAACTAACAAGATGCATGCAGTTTTGCATCAAAACCACACAAAACTATGCCGATTAATAGGAAACCTTGTACTGCCCCAAGTTTTTCTCAAAGTAAGCCCACATCCACAACTACGGTTTTGTTGTTTGTTTTAAATCTGTGCTAATCTCTTCCTTTTGTTTTCAAAGAAAGACGGTCTGGAGTTCATGAGCTGAGCCGTATCTGAACACGGCGGCACCGAGATACAATTGTGACGAAGAAAAACGAAAACCAAAACCTCATTTGCAACATTTTCAACCCTCGTCACAGCCCTGCCTTTTCCACTTTCTAAGCTGTCAGGCCAACCCAAATCAAGGAAAACTCCGTGCTGGGCTGGCAGCCCAACAGCACTCCGAGGAGGCTGTAAGCGCGGCAGCGGCCTTGCCCTGCCTTGTTTTGGCCCGGCTTCAATTACACCTCAACCCATTGCAGGCTTTTAGCATTACCCTCACCTCACTGTTCTCCCTGGGCATTCTCTACACTCACAACAGGGAAAATCTTTAATTACCTGATTAAGGTGGCTTCAGACTGCTTTGCACTGGCAGTGCTGGGGTGAAGCCAGGGAAATGGGGCTAGCTATGGAACACAATCTATATGGGTACCGAAAACAAATACTCGTGCCACAAGAGTCTGAAAAATTAGAAAAATATTCTTCTCTGACTTCTCTCCAGAGATTTCTCACAAGCACTGAAAAAGTACAAGTAGTTCAGAAGCATCAGACACTGCTGGTAATTGGCTGTTCTCAAGACAAAGTAACAGAGCCTCTCAGAAAGGGTTAACAACTCACATACGCTCGCATTATGTTTGCTCATTCATGCAAATGAAACAGTCATTAATCGCGTTCTTCTCTACTGCCATAAAGAAAAATCCACCGCTTGCCTTGCTATCGCTACAACACACCACCAATTTCCGCTAAGAAACCCACAGCTCGATCAGTTTTCCAACATGAAACACAAAAGGTGACAGACCACCACTAGAAGTTTCTCAAACAGTTTTCTCTCAAAAAATACAAATAATTACACTGATATAACATTTCTTGAAATCGCATGGCGGTCATTTGTAAAGACCTTGTGCTTGTTAACACTCCAAATATATAGCCATGTTAGGTTTATACATGCTTTTGCTAAAATTTTTCCATGACCTAAATGCAGAAAAGAATGAAAAAGGAGAGAGAGAGAAACAAAAGTTTAGACTACAAAATTGCAACGGTAAGTTGGATGGATATTCCCATCAATTTGTCCTAAATGGTGAAACTGCCAAAAGGGGAAGACTTCGTATCAAAGGTCATGCTTTATTTCTGTTCTTAGGTTTTTTTCCTTATGCTTTCAATAAATTGCTTAGCCT
>VZSC01007368.1:60644-79961 GCA_013398225.1 Steatornis caripensis | reverse complement strand
CCTGCTTTAGCAGGGGGGTTGGACTGGGGGATCTTCCAACCCCTACCATTCTGTTATTCTAAATTTAAACCTTATTCCAAGTAAATTCAGATCTTCCTCTTTTCCCATGGAAAAGTTGATCAAGATAAGTTACTCCTCTTGGAGCAAATGTTTATGAGTAACATTCTTTTAACATCAGAAAGGTTACCTATGCTTGAAAATATCTGCCTGTGTTTTTCCCCACCACTCACATTTTTCACATTTTAAAAATCTCCAGTAATATTTTTTCATGTCACTATGGACTGTGAGCTCTCAACTCCAGCTACACAGAACCTGGCCAAGAAAAGGAAGATGTCGGAGCACCCATCTGGCAGGACGTCTGAACCTGGGAGCAGAGCGAGACAGTTAAATTAAGTAGGTCTGCCTGAGGCAAAGTTACTCATGCTGATGATGCTCTCCCCATTTTACTGCAGTTCTGTAAATCCCACTGGTGAAGTACAACGAGTTTAAGAGAGCGCTCAAGAGACCTTTTTCAGTTTGATTTTGATGTGTTTGGACAGTTTGTCTAAAGGTTGTTCTTGTTCAATTGATTTATTTAAAGAAGACTTTGGAAGCGTTATTCTAGTTCTTTAGCAATTCTCAGGCTTTTGAATCAGAGAAGGCAACATAAATTGTCTGAAACATTCAAACCTTACAGGTATCCTATTTACGTATCTGTAAACAGCCAATTAGCCGTCTCTCTTCTATTAAAGACTCCACTGAGATCAGCAGAGTTATTCTCAACTTACATCAATATATATTTATAGATAAAATACAGTGAACATCCCCCTCTTCAGGAAAAAAGCCATTTTACTGGGATTTCTATTACAGGTATTTATAAAAAAAAACTTCCCATCTCAGTAACCAGCTATGCCGCCGGTCTCTCGAGTCACACGTGCTAAAGAGAAGAAAACGATTAAGTTAAAAATATTAGACATTTATTTGTTGTCCTGGTTTGGGCCAGGACAGAACGAATTTTCTTTTAGTTAGCCAGCCCAGCTTTAAACCGTGACACTTGGACTAAAATATTTTGCTGGTGGGAATTTCAGAAGCCTGATGTCAATTTACCTTACATGTTTATGCTACTATTTCGTCTCTGGGACAGTTTATTATTGAGGATAAATGTTTGTAGGACAGAGCTTTTTCCAAAGTAACAAATTACAGTTCTTCTGGTTGTTTACACTGGAAGGTCAAGACCAAACCCTCTGTTTGGAAAAAGAGACATAGTAACCATGACTATGTTCCTGAAGTACCTACATTTTTGGCAGTCCATTCATATCTTGGGAGGTAATCCCCAGCAAACATCACATTCAGTAATCCCTATACCTCCTCCACCCAATACACTGAAAAATATCTTGTTGAACCAAAAAAAACCCCAATGAGTCAGTGATGACGCAAATATAAACACAGCTAAAGACAGAAATGAATTACGGGGAAGAACAGCATGCTAGCAACATCAGCCTAGAGCTAGGTTTGAAAAAAAAAAAAAAACACACACAAACACTGAGGACTCCCAACTTGTCCTACGACTTGAGTCATTGAATCCAGTCTACACAATCTCATGCAACTCAAACCAAGTATACACAGCCTAGCCTAAACCTAACAGTTTTGACAGAAAAACCTCTCTGCGAGGACTATAAATCTTCTAGTTTCTAATTTGAATTTACTTATGGACAAAACAACTTGTTTTCTTATAAAAAACCCCTTATTTTTAGCTTTAATACCAGGAATTCACGTTTGCTTTCAGCCACTGCTTGCCATGTCAAACAAATCAAGCGCTCTAGTCATCAAAAAATGACTTTCCATTTCCCTTAATATTCCTCTTGCCTTTTGCTGCATGTCTTTTAACTCGCAGACACAGGTGACTGGAATTGTGTGTGGTATTGCACTATGCACAGTCTTGCATGCCAGGACTCATCATGCATTAGAGGGCTTAAAATTACTCCATATTTCCACTGGAAATACGGTGCTTCATAAGTTAGGACGCTGTTTACTCTCTCCACAATCTCATCACACAAATGACTCAACGCTTTCAGAAAAAGTCTCTACATCCGTGATAAGCAGTCTGTATTACTGGGTCTCTAAAGAGTCTAGCTGTCAAGACCACCGAGATCTTTCCACGTGGTATTTCTTTCTTCCTTCACATTTTAAGTCCCTCCAAGCTTTTAAAAAAAAAAAAGTATGCCCCAAGACTGACTGCAGGAAGAGATCTAAGAATGAATTTCCCTCCAATCTTGCAATTCCTTTCCCGAAGTCCAACATTTACCAGTCTATTATGTGTCATTCCAAACACATAAGATCTAGAATACTGTCTACAAACGCATTGTTTCATGAAAAAGTGATTTAAAAAAACAGTTTTCCACAGCTACCCAAAAGAAGCCGGAAAGGCTTCCCTTCTGGCCAAAATCAACTTTTGAAAGGCGGTGGAAGATTATAGCAGTGTCTACTGTTGAGAGCAGAGTAATACTTGAATAATTATTTTTACTTTCTTAAGAGCAGATGCTCAAGTTGTAACTGATGAGGTACGTGAACCCTTTCAATTTGTGAGATATATGAAAAATTCTGGGAACCCGGACCTGAGATTTCCTTCATCATCCTGGGTGAAAGATGTCCAGCCCTCACCTTTGAGCGCTGCATTTTGCCTCCATCTCCATTATGACGGCAACTTTATAATAAAGTTTTTTCTAGTTGCTATCCTCTCATTAACTTTCTTACTAGGAACTGAGACAGTAACTCCATGTATGCATTTTTCATCGTACTATGGTCAATCTCTGTTCCCATTGGCTCTTCATACTTACTCTATTTATCCTCTTGATATCACTGAACTTGCATGGCTACACAGTATTTCGCAACGGATTTCCTTTTCCTTCTCAAGATCTGAAACAGCCTAGCTTCTGATCATTCTTTCCCATGAAGACAGTCACAGGATTTGAAGGTCCTCATAGGATTCTGGGCCCTCTAATACAGCAGGCAATCGTTTTGCACCATCCCATTAATAAATCTACCCAGCACCCAAGATTCAGCTTTTCTAAATTCATTAATCCCTTTGTTAACTTCCCATGTACTCTTGAGTTACCGTTTCTAATACCTTTATTGAAATGTTTATTCACCAATCCTAACAGTGGTGTTCTCCCCAAAGCACTTGCTATTAACTTTTGTGTCCCTAAGCCTTCAACCAGTTGAGAACACTTCAAAAGTCACTTACACTAATTACTCACCTGTTGCAGCGAATACTTAGAACAAAACCAAACTGAATCACCTCTGAATGCCTTAGATCCAAGCTACCTTCCCTGATCAGCTCTTCCATGCTGTCCTCTCTACTTAAAATAATCATCTGCAACTTTTGACTCAGTGACTACCTATTGAAGGAATGTTTAAAACTTGGCTTTGAAAGTAGTACTGCTACGTTTTGTGGAGATGCACAAACCTGGGGGACAGCACTGTCTCTTGATTAAACACAACTACGAAACACGCTTTTTTCTCTCCTCAAAATTCTTTCACTACTGCTTAATAGGCATCCAAAGGTCAGGCTAGAAATGCTGATGCTTCAAGGCCAGAATACTTCTGATTTCATCCGGAGAAGAGCAGAAACTGGAAAGCCATATGAAATGTATGCTTTTCATGTTTAAATGCTGCAGTATGTTTCTCAAAATATTTAAACAAGTAGGGAAATAAATCTCTGATGTGGAAAGCTAATAAAACATTCACATATGCATTTTGCTCATCTCTGAACGCGGTGGTAGTTTCGTTATTCCCTTATTTATGCAGCGGGACAAAGATCAGGAAAGATCATCAGTGAAAACTATTTGGCTGTCCATTAACTTTCTTTACTCCTGGTTGTTTAACGTTTATTTTAAAGTTATAACTAATGGTTCTTTTCTGCTTGGTAGGAAAGTAGGATGACAGATTGTGGGAAGGAAAGTGTGAGCTGTATGGAAAGAGAACAAGAGCAAGAAAAGGAGGGTGACTAATCCAACAAACCTGTTAATAGCAAGGGGAGAGCAGAAAATGAAAAATGCCCTTCCCTACAGCCCACCTCACGTCACAGTAGTGAAGTTCTACGCAGAACTTAATTCTGAGAAAGCGTTACAACAGCAGTGACTCTCCCCACCACAGGGGAGAAAGTCATTTTGTAACAAATTCTTGTAACAATTTAAAACATTAACAGAACATGGATGAAACATCAAAGATTCATCTAGAAGGAGAAAGTAAGCTACCTTTCCCCGAAGCGAACTATAGGAATGCTGCAGGAATCAAAGCAAGACTCACGTGACGTGCCATACCAGAACAAGAAGTGATTTACCTGGCCCTTTTATCATCACCAACACTCAAGGAGAAGACATGCACTCCCTTTTGAAAAATAACTACAACAAATCTTAGGCATCTCAAAGAACCACCACACTGAAGTAAGAACAAAAATATAGGGTAAACTTTCAGGAAAATTATTTAAACAGTTTCAGTCTGTCTGTGTCTGTTCATCACTGGTTTTTCTTCCTTCACTTCTTACCAGAGAAGACTTGAAATGTCAGGTCATGAAGCAGTCATTCCTCCCAGATCTGAAAAACAATGCAGCATGTCTTTATCCTTCTCTTTCACCCAATCCTCTAAACCTCCTGCTGCCATCAACTCCTTCAAAGACTGGAGAAATTGAAACCTTTTTAGATCTAGCATGCCAGTAAAATTACACAGTAGCAGTGAAATTACATCTGCCAACAACCAGTGGAGTGGTTCTAGCTAAAAAGGACAGAGAAGGATTAAACCTGTAAACACGTAAGCATGGCTTCAACAGTATGCAGGATTTAAAAAAAAAAAAAGGCAAGGAAAGAACACACTCAAAACAGAAAAGTAGTTTAAAAATTTCATCAAACACAACACAGGCTTAGTAAAAACAGGCACTATACAACAGATCTGTCTTTGGTAAGCTAATCAGTCCTCCAGATGAGAGCGCATCACAGGATGAATTCATAGCTGAAAAACAGGGAAGATCGCAGAAATTGAAAAGTATATCAAGAAATAGCTCAAACGGAGGTGTCACTTAGCTGTACTGATAAACAACCTTGGTTTGAACAAAGGCTGAAAGTGAAATTTCTCAAGGTCCGAGATATCAATTTCATTTTTATTGTCATTTATCAGCTTGTTACAAAACAAGAACTTCATAATGACTGAAAACTAGAAAGAATTATCAGTTGGTAGGATCAGTACAAAAGAAGAAAAAAGACCTGTCCAAGACCCTGAGACTACAATGCTAGGAAATGGGATGAAAGTAACTGGTATCAACTGGGAGGCCAGTCATTTAGGGAAAATATGAAGAAAACAAGTATTCAGCATGCCGGGAGTCAGCCATCTGGAAACAGAGGAAGGCAGCGAGGGTAGGACACAGACAAGGTAAAAGCATGGTTTGAGATCCTGCAGTTCTGTTGGAATAAGAAAGCCAAAATTAAGACGACTGCATCACAAGACAGTGCCTCCCAAACTACATCAGAAAAGATGCCTTCACACAAAACATCCGACCGGAATAAGCCGCCACAGTGTTCTACATCACTAAACACAGAGAAGGAAGCTGACAAAAAAACAGAAGAAATGGCCACCGATGCTTTACCAAAGAGGAGAGGTTGGCACTGTCGCCACAGTTAATATGACAGACACCTTTGTTCTCTCCTTTTGCAGTTCAGTTTCCTCACAAGCAGCCTACAGTTTCTTATCAGCATTTAAAATTTAATAAAGCCCAGATATTTAAGAGCTTGAAGGTCAGGACAGGAGGCTGTTCCTGCATCATACCCAACTACTTCTGCAACGCTACCGAGTTCACCTCATGCAAGGATGGGTGCCTGTGCCACTTCCATCATCACACGTAACGCGTTCTCCCTCCCAAGCCTAACATAGTGAACTAAGAACGTGCTTACCTAGCAAACAAATTGCAGTACTTTCTTGCCCTGCAACTAAAATTAAATAGACTTTTAAATGCATTTTTCCCCACTTGAAGTTCCTGACTTCTTGCCTGCATTTACCGCTCAGTGCTTAAAAATGACTGGCATGGTTTTTAGATTACGTACCCACTACCTACCCGTGCTAAGCCAAATCCTGTCCTGATTTAAACCCCAGGCAACTCGAAATGAAAAAATACACCGAGTCCCTTTAAAATTGCTCCAAGACATACCTTGCTGTATGGTTAGTGGCCCTTGCCCCAAAACCCAAAGTATACTGTATGCACCATAGCTGTGAAAACGTTTGCGTGGCATGTCCCCAGAACACACTACACCATTTTCTGTTTTCCTCCCATCGGCCTGATTCCTTCAGAGAGTATTTGCTCCCACCCATTGAACATCACCATCTGATATCACATTTTCTATTTTACTGTTCTGCAACTTTCATTTGATCTGAAAAGAGATGAGGTGAAACGTTTGCTACTAAAAGATTTCACTTAGAGTAAAATCATATGTTTCCCCTCGTTGCTCATACTCATGTACGGTGCATTAAAATTGAGTCCCATAAGTCTTCATTATTCAGGCATTTAATCATATGGAAAATGTGGTAATTTAATTAAAACGAGCAACATAGGTTAGACATCCCAAGGGATACCGACTGAGGAAAAATGATCTAATTCATTGAGTTTCCATTTTGAAAATGTATTAATATTAGACCACAAGACCGCAGGAAAAAAAAAAAAACACTGCTCATTTGCAAAGCAGTAATGCGACGCCAAGACAATTTCAACTTAGGAAGCCAAAACTTACACTGCTCTGTCTCGTGTCTGCAGTGAGTGTTTGTCAGAACGTAACGCAACCAGCAATTACTTGCTGTACTGCAGCAAGGTCTGGAATTCTTTTTTTTCTTCCCGCGTGAGACGGGGAAGGTATAAAGCGTTAGGAGTTTAGATATCCCTACCGAAGATGGCACTTGTCAGGCGTTCACGAAAGGCTTTCAGTCTTCCTCGCCGCTAAGTGCAATGTTTATTTCTTCCCAAAACTTGTGTCATGCACCTGGCACTTGACTTCAAAATGATTTATCAGGCCGGTACTGGGAGGAGGGGGCAGATTCATACACGCAGATGGTTGCCCTTCTCTCCGAAGCCCACGATACACCCACCAAGCCGATCTTTTGGTTTTCCATATTAT
The DNA here is from genome assembly GCA_013398225.1 of Steatornis caripensis. Classification (NCBI taxonomy): domain Eukaryota; kingdom Metazoa; phylum Chordata; class Aves; order Caprimulgiformes; family Steatornithidae; genus Steatornis; species Steatornis caripensis. Next base: position 72,828 of record VZSC01007368.1, on the reverse strand, counting down.
TAAATAGTTGCTTTTCTCTGACTGAATAGTCTTTTCCTTTCCCTCTCTCTCGTAAATCCCTCAAACCACAACCTTAACTCCAAACCCTTTAATAATAGAATTTGTCTAAAACACCCTTCAGGAAAACTTCCATCGGATAGCAGCATCCTAGAAGGCCTCAGAGGCATGTATGAAGGACTGTTAGGCTTCTTTCCCAGATTTATTTTATATAATAAAAGCAGTTACTACACGCATTGCCGACACCTACTTAAGGCACCTATGTAGCCATTTTCTCTTCCATAATTCTGCCTTTTTTTTTTTTAAATGGGCTTGATTCTACATTTTTTCTCTCTCCAAAACTCCCACAGAAATTAGCGAAAGATACAAGCCCGTGCAATATAGAGGGCGAGTTCAGTAAGAGCTGCATTTTTCTAAATATGACAGAAAAGACAGGGAAGTATAGGCACACTACTCAGCTGGCCTATGTCTGCATAGTTTCAGTGACATTCCCATAGTTTATACGCCGTGTTGTAAAATACATCAACATACTATATACAAAAATACTCAGCTTCCCACACATTTTCTGTAAACACGAAGCAATATTTTATCCTAGTTTTAAATGTCTTTTCAATACTTTGCATCCCTTTCCCTTCCAGCACGTTCACGTTTTCCAATCTCCTTCACTGGCGCAAAGAAAGTGACAAGATAGGTATCAAAAATAAAGACTTCACAATAAGTTCTGCATTTTAAAAAAAGCATTACAGTATGTTATATATATATATATATATTTTCTATATATACAGCCCCAGAGGTGCTGCTCTTTCTTTTCGTAGCTTAACCATTGATAATTGCTTCACCCGTTAACCTAAGACTGCACATCTCAATTTGCTGAGAAAAGATACATAACCCACCTCTACCTTTCAGCATTTGTAAGGAAGATGGAGACCCAGAGCCCCAGGAGCCTTGCCAGCATCCCGTGACAGCCCAGACAGAAGCTCAAAACGGCAGAGCAGCCACAGGTACAAAGAATTAAGGATGGTCATCAAGTCTGCACAGCTGAAGCTTGTCACCAAGTTGGGTTTTCAGGGACTCCTTCAGTTTTAATTTAACCAAAATAAGGGAAAATAGGAACATTTCTATAACGCATTTGCACTTCACCCTTTCCTTTTAACAATCTGCACATCCTTTCCACGAGCTACACATTGCTGTGGTTTTAGGATCTCTCACAACACCACAAGCTAATGAACAATGAACGTACACAAGCAACACCAAACTTAAAGCTATCTAGTAGATTTAATGCTGAAAACATCTTTAAAACATTTTTTCCCCTCATTGTTTCTTTGGTGGAAAAAAAAGCAGCTTTTATTATTCATTGCTCTGCGAAAAGCTAAATCAAAACATTATTTCACACTTAATTCTGTCCAAGTGAGAGAGCTTTGTAGAAATATGCCACTTGCAGAAAAATCCCTAACTCCGGCTCTCACACACCGCCCTCTGCATTTAGCACCGGGAGAACCCAGCTAAGGCTGCGGGATAATAGGTCACAAGCAGCCTATTTGCAATTAGATACGTTTATTTTTTCAGAGCATTTATCATCAGCCGTATGGCACTAGACAGACATGTTTTGCCTATCAGTCATCTATCTCTTTAATTTAACATAGTATGAATTATTTTGGCAAGCATTCAATCCATCAAGATAGCAACCTTCCATCAGCTGGACCCAAGAGTGGAATTCACCTGACCTGGTGGTCGTGGCTTAGAGGAGCATTACATGGTATAAATGATCCTATAACATAGACCAACACTTATTTACGCTGAGGGACTGGGGCAGAATTTTGACAAGTTTAAGCCACGTAAGTTTGAGCTATGCAAGACATCCCCCTGCCTATTTTGATTCTTTATTACTTCTGGTTTAGGGGTTTTTTCCCCCTCACGGTCTTCAGAATTTACACAACGGAAAACGCTAGCCCAATTTCTATACTCCATTCTGTTGCAGAACTCCCAACCAACTGATCATCACCAGAGAGCTGTTACTCATCACTGACAACTCACACAATCCGTTCAGCATGATTTGTTTTAAAGCTATGCTAAGCTTGTTGTGTGTTCATCTGGAACAATTCTTAAGGTAACAAACACGGCTAAATTCTCATTTTTTTTCATCAAGAACACAACATGTTTTGCCCGAGGCAAACTGCTACTCAGTAGTCAGCCAGGGGAATGCCACACACCATAAAAGTTTTAAGTGTTAAGTCCCAAAACCTTCATATGCGTAAGACTGTCGAAGATGCAGCAAAGGAGGTAAACAGCACCACAAATAACCCCACCTCACTTAAAGCATCCCATTGCCCAAACATTATGGAACACTATTAAGCTCATCTATTAACATGTATTTTTTTTTATCTGCTGAATTGTAGATATTGCAATCGCTATATTAAAAAAAACCCTCCGGTTTCAAGAGAAAGCTCTTTAAGGATTGTGTCTGTGGAAGGAAACGATCCAGATTTATCTCTTCTCCCATTTGCGTGAATTGCTCACGTTCCAGTGAGCTTTCTGCATGAAGCTGCAGACACGGATGAGAAGGCAGCACCTAACCAAGCAGATTCCTATAACAAAAAGCCAATACAGCAATACACTACTGAACTACACTCTAAAACAGTAGCAGAAGGTCATGTGTACAGTAGTCACGGTAAAATTCGCATTTCCGATCCACCTTTGGTCATTCTTAGCAGCACTTCAGCAGTCACATCACAACTCTGTTATCCTAAACCGAAGTTACCACACAAATGAGTAGGGAAAAATCATTTCAGAGTCTGATCTATAGTGATTTATAGGCCAAGTTTAAAATCTTTTAAGTGGGGATAGGTAATCAAAGTTGAAGTTTTCGGTGGCGGAACGCAGATTTTCTTAGCATTTGAGAGAGCTCAGGATATCGGCTGTTTAGGATTTTTATTGTTAAATTGCTAAGTAAGCAGATTACGCTCTCTTACATGTTTCAGACTACATCACAACCTGTCTTATCCAAGCACTAAGGAGGCAAAAGGAATTTTTCACTCTCCAGTGCTGGCAGAATCAAAGCTGCTGGCGGTATGGCCCTCTTTTCCCAGTTGACAAAAAAAAAAGCTAAGAGAAAATAAACAAGAAAAGGAAGGGTAACATACGGCGTAATGCAGGAGCGCAGAACGATCACAAGGTTATGAAAACATGAAAGTTATGATGCAGCAGCCAACCGTAAAACACTTCAGAAATGCAGAATATTTTTGGAAGAACTGCATTTTCATGGGAATATATTAAGCATAGACTAAAAACATTTTTACAGAAAAACTTTCACACATTGTGGCATAAAAATAACAAAAACAAACGAACAGCCAGAAGCAACCTCCTTCCTCCTCTCCCTCTCCCACACACGCGTGCACACACACAACGTCTTCAAAGCTCTGATTCCCTTCCTTTCTGGATGGACACATTCATCACAAAGCCCTCTTTCTCCTCAAGCCCAAGGCTCGACTTTCAAGTTTCTGCTCTGGGGTCCACAGTGCTGGTGCACAGCTGCTGCAAACTCTCCCCTGAGCTCACCAGTGCACAGCAGCTGAGGATCTGGCCCACGCCCTCTTTCCTTCCCACCCCTCACCACTGTACTCCTCCTCCTTTGCCTCGCTCTCCCTCCCACCTCCACATAATGTACACACTGCGTATGTACAGAAGGAGGAAATCTGCATCGTAAACACAAAGACACTGTTTATACTGTTCGATCATTGAAATGACTACTGCCATCGGGCTCTGCTGCACATTCCTTTCATTCTTCCACATTGATTTTACAGTAACGTGAAGCAGCCATCTTGCATTAAAGTCAATTTTTCAAACAATCCCATCTATGCCTTCCAATCCTGCGAGCGTCTTGATCGTTGTTATTGTAAGCGCTTTTAAAATGCTATGTCTTTCATAAGGAAATTTTCTTACTGGGAGGGTGGTTTTGTTTAGCATCAAGCTGTTTTGCAAGACAACTCATGGATTTAAAAAACACTGCGAAGTTAGTTACAGTGTGCTGTCACGTAACTAGCGTAGCCCTAAGAAGCAATTCGAATGTATTGTTAAGGTGCCATTTAATTTAAAATACTCAAAAAACTTTGCCTCAGGACATTAGGCTGAAATGGAAGCTTCCATTTTCAAACGGAACAATTTCCAAAACTCTTCCTCACCTAAGAACTTTTGCTGAAGTCCACCATGCTCCTTGGGATGCGATTCAACTTCAGAGTAACGGTGCCAGTTGAGGTAACATGCATCCACCTTCAGCCGATTATTATCTTTTTACCGCAATAAAAAGGTCATCAACCCTTTGCAATGTTCTTCCTCCCAGAAAGCTGTCTCGGAAAAGGACATGCAGGCACTACGTAAAATTCTGCAAAACACAGACAGGATACTATTTCAAAGGAGAGGGAAGTAAGTTACCTTCAGAAGCTCTAACAAGAGCATTTCAAAGGTAACTGGTGGAATTAGTAAGGGGAACCAAATGGTTACTCGTAACTTTGAAAACCAGTCCTAAAGGGATCAGCTTAGAATGCTTGATAGGGAAGATGTGCACGCGTGTGTGTGCATGCACACAGCGTACATCGCTACCTGTTCTTTATACTCATTCACATTTTCCAGTAGTTTTAGACTCCCACTGAGGTTTTCCCTTACAGACTTATGCCTATAGATGGATCATGTGGACAAATTCAGTTATTACTGAGCTCTAACACATAAAATGAAAAGTACTCTCATTATTAGATGAACAGTACATATCCTTTAATATAGAATATTCTAACTTTAGCTGTTTACACATAGCTATAACATGGGGAAAAGAATGTGAAGGTTAAATATAGCACTAAGGTAATTCCCAACAAAGTGTGCCTTTGCCGGAACTGCGGAAATCTGAGAAGAATAAAGATAAAATGACAATGACCTGGAAGGTCTGTTCTGAACACCAACAAACTCTTCCTGTCAGTATCGCTCTAGATGGTAAGCCCACACCACCTTGTTGGGGACAGTCAGGCATCGTTCCCAAAAAAGCAATAACGATACTTGCTAATCTCCAAGAAGGTTTTAGCCCTGCTACAACACCCTCAGGGAGGTTTTCTCTGCCCTCCTGGGCAGGCAAAGGAGCTAGTGTTCTCCGAAAAGCACACGGCACACCTGGTTCAGAGACCCAAGTACTACAAGAGCTCCAGGAATAACTTTTCTGGACAAAGCGCTAGACCACTGTCTGCATAAAGGAGAGCTTAAAAGGCAATCAGATTTAGCGAAACGAAAAATAATAAAGATAATAAACTACCAGCATAATTCATCATGCTGTATTACCTAAGCTTGCTGAGAGAAAACGTAACCCAACAGCACAGAACAGAAAAACTGTTGTCCAAAATCAGGGCTGACCTACACCTTTAACTGGCCTGGCAACCACGCGGGATTACGTGGGGTGGGGATCAACATAAAAACTGGCTGTCTCTGCCTACATGCTTTTCCATGCCTTGGCTTCATCTCATCTGGAACACTTGGGATACGGTCTGGAAAGCAAAGGCAGCTACATTTCACTTGTCAAAGCAGGAGCCATAAAGAGGAATGAATAGCAGTCAAGCACGCAAAGGCTCTACGTACAAAGTCCCTCATCACCTTTATTTTAGCCCAATCCATTGCACAGCTTTATCATCTGGACAAAAAACTGTGAGAAATCAGCAGTGCAAGCTAAGTATTTTTAATGTCTTTATCATATCAAAATATTTCCACAAAAGTTAACTCTCCCCACAGAAAGCAACGAACAGGCTTCAAAAAGGGCTTGGAGACTGGAAACGACACGTCATTTTCCTGCCTGTGAATCTCACCGTTTTATAGAGATTATATGGACTGACTGACATACTCAGCTCTTCATAAGCCCCTGGAATTTAATGAATCAAATTCAAGCAGATGGGTTCCCAGTCTTCTCAGTGTATTCAGTCACAGTACCCATAACCTGCAAAATCGTCTCCGTATACCAATAAACTTTTCCAGATAGTATCATAATAAAGGCAAAGGCTCAGGTAACTAAAGTAAATGACTTTTACAAAACAAACTTCAGTTGCCGAGAAGATTTTGCGGCAGCAGTCTGCTTTGCTTCTCCCAAGGACATCGAGGCCAGTCCCCTTGTTCCCAAGTCTAAAGGAATATTTGGCAATAATCACGTGACTCACGTACCCATGCACCAATGCCCACCACATCCGATGAACTAATTTATAAACATGAAAATTCAGGTTTAGCTGAGATTCAGTAAGTTATTTTTCCTCTACTGCAAAAAACATGCTGAATAGGCCATCTGAGAGTTAACCAGGTAAGAAAAGGAAACCGAGCATGGGGTGAAGAGGGGTACTCTCTTCATTGACCCCTTCTTCCGTGCCCCAGAGTACTATCATTGTACAAATATCTCGTGATCTGCCGATACTGATTTTTTTTCCTTTTTTTTTTTTTAAAAAGTTGATGCTTGGAGGCAGGTAGATTCTTTCCCAATAAGATCTGCGGCAAGCTGCATCACAGCTGGTAGTCTTACCCCGAACTTCCAGCTGGCATTTACTAAGACAGGCAACACAGCTTAGACAAACAGGTAAGAACAAAAAAAATTAATCCTCTATTATAAACAAGTCTTGTAAAAGCAAACACACATACATATTATGTCCGAGCCATTAAGACTGATGAAGTACAGCAGCATCTTCAGCAAAAAACCACTGTACTTCACACATTAACCGACTGCATTCCTATGGTGGCATGAAGTATTTATCTCTCTGTTTAGAAAAGCTAACTATGTGCCAGCCCCCTGCTGTAGTCTCCTAAGCAGAGAGCACCGGCACGTTTTGTTGAACAGTTTACGATGTTTCTGCTTTATGGGCTGTATATCATTTGCAAGAGTGAAAATTGTTGATGTTGGACCAATAGGAAAAAGTTTCAATAAATTCAGCTGGTCCTGAAACAGAGCACTGTCTTGCAGCTATGGAAGTTAGATTTTTAAAATAATTAAGAACCCTGTTTTTGAGGGCAGACATACAACAGAACAAATACTCGAAAAAAACAGGAGTGGTAGAGAAGAAGGTAAAGCCATCTATCTTGACTTCATTTCCCTACAACAGCTCATACTCCATCTGCTGTCCCACTCTAATACTGACTTTTCAACGTCAGGGACACAACTTCCTTTACGACACTTGCACAGGATCTCCATTTCACACTTGCTGCAACAACTCCCTCTGGCAGTTCTTGTTGAACTATACACCTGACAACAAACAGCTGTCCTCGGTTCTTTGTGCTTTTAATACTGACTGTGACACCACCTTCTACTCCGAAGTCCATCTGCTCAAGCTAGTACCTAATATCAGAATGCATATCGTTTCGTACCTTTAGTATCATTCATGCTGAGTCTGCAGAGCAAGGCAAAGAGAAGGCAGGTGAGCAATTCTCAAAGGCAACAAAAGAAACACAAACCTTTAAAAAGATTCTCTTAAATACTATCCGAGTGACTTTTTTGGCGTCCATTATTTGATACCCTTTAAAAACACTCAGAGACATTGCTGAAGCCCAGGATGAGAAAGCAAGCATTCTGAAAATCCAGGCTGTTGGTGCACCGAGAGACATCAAGGCAGGCCGAGATTAACCAAAACAGAAGCTGTTGCAAAAAAAAAAAATCTCACTGTGAGGGAGTCATTCAAAGACAAATAGCTAGGTGAGAGCATCACCAGGACACACATACCAGATACCCTATGCGCTTCATTATGTACAGGACTGAAGGCCCAAAACCAACTAAGTACTTTATGCAGGGATGGGGGGGAAAAAAAAAAACAAACACATTATGCAAACCTGCATTACAAAAATTTCAATTTTAGAGATTTTATTGTAGCAACATATTTAGTTTTTTTAACAAAAAGAAAAGGAGGGAGGCAATGCAGTTCAGGTAGGTCCGCATACAGCAACTATTTACAACCTGCACATACAATGTTCTTCCAAGAGAAGAATTTTCCAGTTAGCCCTTGAATACTGCATTCTTTCTACTGTTCGCTATCTTTCTATAAGGAGTTATAGATCTTTTGACCCCAGATACCTGCAGAACAGATTTGTGTGTCTCTGGTGTATGGTACAAAGCCCAAAGCACCTTCCTTTTTCAACAGAGGGGAGAAAAAACACACGACTGTTTGCAAGTAGTTTAACACATCATTTTATCTTGGGTATCTGAAACAGATCACACTTTTGTTTCAGAGGCGTAAACACATCTGTGCTGATGCTCCACTATTAGACAAGGCTACTACACCTGGGATATGTTTGATGACCTCCTGTGCTTGGAATACTGCCATGATCATTAACATAAGAATCAAAAAGGTCAGTATTAAATGATAATATACATACCCGCACACCCACATGCATGACCTACATGAAGTATGAGATGTAACTTTAATAATACATTACGTGATAAATTCTAGAGATGTGTAATATCAGAGATACTTAGCATGAAAACAAAATTTCTGGGGCTGAAGGAAGGGTTTACGGCTACTGGAATTTTCTTTTGATGTTATTTATAAGTTGCTAAATTTAACACTTCCTTTCATCTGATTATTCCAAAGGAGACAGAACGCTGTAGTAACCCATACAGTAAACCAAAGAGGCCTCCCGATACGAGTTATTTTATGTATGAGATACGGACGAGTTTCACATTTACTGTTCGTAGGTCTTGGAACTTTTCACCCTTTCTCGCTTTCTGAACTTGATCTCTTTCAAAAAAAATTTGCACAATAAAAATCATTGCGGATGTCAAGTTAAAGAAGAACAACAGTAAAAACAGATGTTTGTTTGTCCATATCACTCAAAATCATACCCTGTAAGGTTTCATTCTATGAAGGCTGTCGGACACAGACTCTGAAGAAAACCACACTAAATGACTCCCTAATACTCAGTGCTCACACTGTTGTGAATGAAGAGTCATTGTATCTATTCTGCTCATAGCTGCAGCAATTGTTCACATTAGGATACTCTAATGAAGCCTGTCATTAGCATGCTGAGCCACTTGAGTAGTTTAGCACTTCGTTTTGGTTTTGTTTTTCTTGGCGTGTAATTTGCATTTCTATAAACCTCTAGGAGCTAAGCCTGCTGGGCTAGCAAGCCTCTGCTCTGCTCCGCGGCCAAACTCAGGTATACTGCCGCTCACACTGTCACCGTTCAGGGTAGGTACTCCAAACGCTTAAGTTACTCACATTTATGAGAAATGATACAAGCCACAAGTTTATCTTTGAATTTCAGTAGTTAAGAAAACAGGTTTTCAAGACCAGTTTAGCAGTCTCTGGGGGAACGTAATGCTCATCGAGCAAAGCCCTTCATTCCTACAGAACGTTCTCCCTTCTCTTGACTCACCCTGAATGAGACTCACAGGAGTGACTTCACATATATTGCACGTGACCATTGCAGTGGTGACCGGCTAATACCATAGAGGGAAAAAATGACAACAAAGCCTCTTCTTTTACATTAATTAAGCATTCCAAAGGCTGTTAAAAAGCGTTTACTTCGGGGTAGCAAAAGCATGGCTGGTCATGACTTTTGTTCTGCATTGGGATTTCCGCCAATACATGCCGCCTCCCACCCCACACACGCAGCCTTGTCCCGGACCCCAGCACACAGCAGTACCTCTGGACAAAGTAACACAACAGACATGACCTTTCCACTCAGACCAAACAAATGCCAATATTCACATCTCTTCTGAAACTCACCTAAAGCAGTTGCACCTACATCCGAAGGGTCACGCGTGGGCAAATCTGTCCTCTCCTGGCTAAACACAGCATCGTGTTCCAGCTTTGGCTCTATTTTACGCCTAGGCATTATCATGTGTGCCCCAGACCTTAGTGCCTCTCTTCTCCAGTGAAGAGGAAAAAAAAAAAGCCAAGCTATTTCTTTTTTAAAGTACTTTCTTCCTACAGAAGAACACGGACTCAGATCTTTCTCGCCGTTTCCAAGTAGAAAACTGTCCTTTAAATGGCATTAGGCAACCAATCGGTTCAGAACTGATCTAAAAAAAGAGAACGTTTAATGCACTGGTTTAATACTGCAGGATACCATCTAACCTTTTACCTCCCCAGCTGCTATCATCTATTCACAGCATGGCTATGGAAGGGGAGAAAATTTTAAGCAACATAAAGACTGGACAATGACACTGGTATTTTGAGATGCAACCGCTTTTCTTCTGCAACCATTTGAATGACAGCTTTGAGTTCATGTGGTTTTACACAACTACAAATGCATCTAAGATTTACTCCTGTTAATCTAAGTGGAAAGAATGTCCAAACATATCCTGTGAACTGCCAGCTGGGCTTGTTTAACTTGTATTCTATTAAACGATGCCGAACACACTGAAATGACACTTGAAGGACACTGTGCTCTTAATTCTGGATTTAAAATCCAGGAAGAACAAGCTAAAAATATGTTGAAGCAAACACGTTCATGAACTAGCTGAAAATACAAGCTAAAGATGTGCCTATGAGACAGCATATGAAATCCTGCACATGTCGACTATTTGAGGATTAGCACAGATGATAAATAGAAGATGGCATACATGGAAATTAATGCAACTTTGATTTAAAGCAGATGCTGGAAGATCTCGCCCCACCCCCTTTATTTTTTAAAAAAAATGTATCAGGAGAGCAACCAGCACACCACTCAGGTAAAAACAATGCGGCCATTCAAAACAAACAGTAACAAGAGACCGAATAGAGTATTAAAAGTTAATGGGTTTTACTGGGAGACATCTCTGTTTCCGACTAATGGCACATATATATGTATAAACACCACACCTGTATACACATACACACAGAAAAATCCTGTGCATTATTCTGAAAGCTGTTCAAAAGGACCACAAAAAGGATAGCAGCGTTGCAAGTACTAAAAGGCCAGCATATCGCAAATAAAACACAACTCAGAAAGCACCATCTTCAGCTCTTTCCATATATTCTCAAACCGATTTTGAAATTTTAAATGTTACTTGGAATCACATTTTCTCAATTTGCTAGGACAAATGACCAGGACAGACTCAGGAAGTGCTCAGTCGTGAAACACGTATCAGTCCTTAGCCAAAATACTTGGGTTTTCATAGACCCTGTAAAAGTAATTAAGACATCTTACACTCCAATGGTTGACACACCACATCCCAGAAAACCCTATTTATCAAAACTGCTTTTTGCTCCTCTGTTGGAAAGATACCACATTGAAAAGCTAGAGGACACGTACGTGTCTGCACGCAGAAAAACAAATCATATCCACAAAATTCTTGCAAGTACACATGGAAAACTGCAGAACTATGTAACAGCATTAATTTTATTATGCACCTTTGACCAGCATTTTGTTTGCCCACTAACTCGGCTATTGGGATTACTTTTAACTTTCCAACTCCTGAAGTAACATTGAACTGCAGCCATTTGGTTCTTACATCAGATTCTGAAATGATTCTTCAGTCTCCCCTCACTTTTGGAGTTTCCATTAGGATAGCACCTGTCTATGATCCAGAGAGGAAAAGTCCTCCTAGCCAGCACTTACTTCTTGTCAAGGTTGTTATGTTTTATGGTTCATTATTATTTGTGCGACTGTCTTTCTAAAACCCAGATAAGTGTCTCTTTCTGCTGGATACTACATTAGCATCTTTTTAAAGAGTTCATGAAGTAGAAGTAATTACAGGTGAAGGAAAAGTGCTGGAGGTATCACAGGGAGGGCAGCCACCTCCAGCAATGACCTATCCATACCCACATTAATCATGTGAGCCTCACGTTTTGCTGCAAATTGGATGCTCACGGGAAGCTGTCAGAGCGCTGCTTCCAAGGAGGGACTTGCAGACTGCAATACCGTCAGTGCTATGGTGAAACACAACATGCATTGATTCAAATAGAGAGAGAACACTCCCCCCAAAACTGGAACTGAAAGGGAGAAGCGGTTTTGTTTTTCTGGAGTTGCTGGTTTAGAAATAATTTAGTTCAACTACCTTCAACAAACTCTCCGAGTACTGATTACAAGATACATAAATGATAACACGAGCAGTGAAGAGCCGCGGTCTCACAACGGTCCATGAGAACAAGAAGTTGCAGGGCTGCTGAAGGCCAAGGGAGGCACAGGAGCCAGCCCCAAGCAGTTTTCATTCTGCCTCGCTACTTTAGGTACAAATCCAGCTATCATCATTGTTACATGGGGAGAG